>JAQIWQ010000165.1:0-23302 GCA_034695825.1 Folsomia inoculata | reverse complement strand
AAAAAAGTTTATCATCTCATTCGCTTTTTACTTCTTTTTAATGGCTACAAAGTGTCTAAAACCAATTGATGCTTAACAAATACGAATACCTTATATGAGGTTGGAGGTGAGTTGTAACAAAGTCGCATAAAATTCACCTTTAGCATTTATTACCAAACACATTACTTAAAATTCATGTCACACTCCAGGGAGAACAGTGGAAGGAAATTTTACATTTTATCGAGTTTTTAACTAACCTTGAGAGCAGGACAGGTTAGACTTTCCATAAAGACACTTAAATTTGCTGTGATCAAATAAATTGATAAAACCTGATTCCAAGTGTTAGACCGACCATTCAGGTGCTGTTTCTTGAAGAGAATACAACAAAAAGTAATTTATTAACTTGACAAATTTGTCTTTTCCCAACGGATTTAGTCATTTGTATTTCATTTGCATTCTTTTCAAACAATAAAGTCACAAATAACATCGAATGACGAACTTGTCACCTTTTATTTGCCTTTGTCATGTACAACCAAATAGTCGTTTCTTTAAACTGTCTTGAAAATATTCAAACCAATAAATGCAGGTGCACCAGTCCCAGAAAACAAAGTTATCCAATGTCGATCAACGTTTTTGCTGCGCCCAAATTCCTGCATTCTGTTAAGCTGAATGTTAGTACATGTAATACAAGTTTGAGAATCATTTTTAAATGTACAAGTTTTGGAAACGGGTGCAGTAAATAATTTTGAATACTAAGTAACATTATCAAGTGTAATTTGATCCTGTCAAATTGGCCACATCCAGTTAAATCTCAGCCTTGTATATAATTTGCAAGTATACTTAATACCGACATATTTTATTACCTCCTCCCTCAAATCTTGGTCTTCGCACGATATCAATCAACAGGCCGGTTAAGCCAAGTCGAATTCAAACTCCTGTTGAATTTTAATTCCCAACCATGAGGTTGCTTCAATTTAGATGAGTTTACGAATGAACCAGATTTAATTTTCAGAGCTTCTTTATCACCTTCTCAATCGACATGAAAAATAACATGAATATGACAAGGAAAGTAAATGATTACATACGCCAACTTCATGTAATAACTTTGTAATTTCATTTCAGCACGGAAACTGTGCACTTCATGAAGCTGCCTGGCGAGGTTACTCTCAACTCGTGAAACATTTGAGCTCTCCTGCTGCCGTGGATAAGCAAAATCATGGAGGCTTCATGGCATTACACTTGTCATGCCAAGCTGGTCATAATCAGTCGACTAGGTGGGTTGTATGAAAACATCGCAACATGATGTGTAATCTGTGTAATCTGTGTAATTCATGACAAAGTCATCGAATCGGAAATTTGTATATTCTAGAGAACTTCTTTTGGCATCCGCGAACCCAAATATCGTCAACACTTATGGCGACACTCCTCTTCATACTGCTGTGGTGAGTAATTTAGCGAAGAATATCTAATAACCTTTTAGGAAGGAAGTTGTATGCTAATTTTTCTGTATTTCATTAATCCACAGCGTTATGGCCATGCGGGGGTGGCAAGGTATATCTTGATCTTTAAAATATTTTTTGCTTCTTCAAGTCCTTCTGTCAATTATATTTTAAACGGATTTTCCACTGTTGATACAGAATTCTTCTCAGTGCCAGGGCTACACCCGACTTGCAGAATAAGGTACGTCCGTAGGTATAAAACTGCGTGCGTGTGTCATAAATGAGTGTCATGCAGTGTCAACGCTGTCATGTTTGGAGTGGAGTCTCGTGTCCACAAATGGAACTTGTTTTGATATGCCTGTTTATCTTGTTAGCTAAGGATCGCCCGTCTGTCATAATCTTTCTTAGAATTCAGACTTTAGAGTATTTATTTGAAATAGATCATATCAAATCAGATTAGGTATATGTATTATAACAATGAAGGCTTTTATTATAGTTTAACTCCAAAAATGGTTATTTGAACGTTGACGGTCACAATACAACGACCTGATATCGAAGGTTGCATTGCAGCAGATATAGGGGTAGCATATTGTTCATACGAGAAACTCAAAAAATGCAAACTCTCTATAGTATTATGGTAGAGAAATAAAGTTGTAAACGCGTGGTCGTTGTATCATCTTTAAGTTTAAAATCGGAGAGAAAACAAATAAATGTCAACTTTATTGACCATTGTGTAACGTGGAATAAAGAGAGATCACATTTTGCCATCAAATTATAACCTCTTGGTTGAGATTCATTGTGATGAGTTGTCAAGTTCGGATCTTTACAATCGTAATTTTTGATATTTCATGCAGAGTTATGCTCAGGTTGCTAATAAAAGTATTGAAGTTTGCCTTGATATTAACTTGTTTTCATTTGGTTCAGTCTTATGGCAAATAATAATAAATGATCTCATTCAGGCCATCTCTCCACGATATCAAAATTCTAACCGGTCCACGCATTGATTGAACCTTGCCACATAATAATATTATGTAATATGAATCGTAAATTGTAGCTGTGCGTCTTCATATTCTTGCTTGTAAGTTGTCGAAGATAAAAGTAGTCAGCCTCAACGTATTTATCTGGCAGATGTGCCATGATGATGGCGATGCCAAGCAGGCAAAGCAATTTAACTGTGAAGCATTTTTTGTTCTGCTAAATTGGTTTTACTTAACAAAGATGCACAAATACTCTTTTGATCCAGATCTTGGACCAGTCAGATAATTATTAGTTATGTAGACTCGATCCTACAGTTTTGCAATGTAGAATGATATTTGATAATGGTTCATGAATGCACCTGCTGTCTGTCCCCAAAATCCAATCTAATTTCCATCATCTTTCAGAATGGCGACTCTCCTTTACATATTGCTTCTGCGATGGGACGAAAAAAACTCACAAAAGTTTTATTAGCGTCAGGAAGCAGAATCAATTCTAGAAACAACCAAAATGAGACGGCCCTGAACATCTCAATACGAAAAGGGTTTAATGAAATTAGCGAGCTGTTAAAGCACCCACCACCCATCGTTTCCCCTATTCAAAGAGATGAGATAAGAGCTTCCAAGTACAAATCTGCAAGTAGTGGACCCTCATCCGCCGGAAATAATTCTAGGGGCAATAAGAAGCCACAGGTCAAGTCAGACCAGTCACATTCTGACCGAAAAAGTGTAGGTGGGAGCAATGGGCACAAACAACGCGATAAGTCCAAAGAAAAGGGTGCAGGTGAAGGGTCAAAGAAGTCAGGTGGCTCAAAAAACAGTCAATCCAAATTAAACAATAATAACAATGATACCGAAGTAACTCCCAACTGGAGTCCGTATGGATGTCATTATCACCCAAACCCAGAAGCATTCCCACCCCCAAAAATTGATTCCTTGCCCAATGAACCGTTAAGAAGTGGTGAACTGTATTACCTAGATTTGGCTGGAAATATTCATAAGGTACATAATGCGATGATGATAATAATATTAGACTTTGCTCTGTATTGATAAGTATGCTATTTCAGGGACCCGTTGGCGTATCTGAAGGGTGCTATTGTTCGCAATTTTTTCAACCAGTATGCACTGCCAAAGACAACCCTGCCCAATGTGCCAAAAACTATGAAGACCAACTCCACGCTTTGACAAACCAATTAGCAAAAATTCATTTAGATACTCAAGCCCAGTTATCTTCCCTTCAGGCTATGCTCAATGAGAAACTTGTCACAAAAGTTAGTCAGAATCCGATTAATTACGACGAACATAAACTTAAAGATTGGGTTAGACAATATCGAAGATTTCGAAAAGGTATAAGATTGCAATGTTTCTTACTTAGTTTGACAGTCATTATTATGAATTCATTTTTTGTAGAACTGTCAAAAAACCCGAAAGCATTGGTGCAAGCAAACGAGTTGCTGGAAAATGCTTCCGCCCTCATGGTGACCACGTCACCTCAGTCCCCAGCGGGAGATGAAGAATCGGACAGCGACAGCGGATTATGACATTGAGCCAATTACGCCCTAAGAAAAAGTCTTCGACAATCACCGGTGTTCTGTCCAGTTTTAACAAGAGCTGACACTGTATAACCATCTCCTCTGTTGATGTCATGTCAGTCAATATAATGTACCTGTTCAGATCATACCTGAGCCAAATATATATATATCCTAGCTATTTTTATGCAGAATTATTCACATGCATTGGAATCATGATATTCATAGATAAAACTTTGAGTACTTTGTCAATGAACATAATAAAGTTTATAAAAATACATACTCGAATACCTTGAACTCTGCATAGGGTTATTGTCGTAGGATGTCGAGAATACTGAGATTCCTCAGTCATTAGATTTTATAAATTATCATTTCCCGTGTCATCGACGCCTATCAAAATCCAAACAGAGACCAATGTTTCGGAAGGCGAATCGACAAAACTGGATCATGCATCGTTAGAGTAGAAATTAACCAGACGCAGACATGCCACTCACTGCGGCTGAAAGATCTGAGATCTGCGGTAGAAATTTCTTAAAATAAGTTTCGTACCGTGTAATAAGGTGACCTCTATCTTATCTCCTCAATCATCCCCTCCCTCCCGATAATTATAACAACAGGAAATTGATGGATTATCAAATGCATGAACAGTAGGAATGAATTACATATAACCTTGATGGAGTGGACTTTGTAGTCTTGCCTGGCCCCGATTTAATGAAACCAGTCTTATTAAACAATTACATGTACATATGAATCTGCATGTTGTATACCCAACTGTTCTATATGTGATTTATTAATTAAGCAGCAATATAAATTAATCAATAATTTTTTGTTAATTTTCCATCCAGAGGTAATGAAGAATTACTACCGCTAAAATGATAATTAATCTACAAAATTGTAACACAGTTTGTTTGCATTTCAGCTTAATCCTTCAACCTGTCAACTTCAACCGTCAACCGTAGTAAAGTAAAAGGAAGAATCGCATAGAGAAACAATTAAGCCTAACTAAGGTAGTATTGCAATTGTGATTAAATTAATCAACCTTTATATTTTTGCTGAAAGCACTTATACAAAAATTACAGGGCAACCCCACCCAAAGCCCAAAGATGCACCGAATATCAATACTGACTCAAGCCCGTCTAGCCACAAGATATTTCTCCAGCTCAACAAGGACAGCACCGCCTATAAGAAAAAAGGCAGCGCTTATCATTGGCGCAGGGGACAGTACAGGATCTGCAATAGCTAGAGCATTTGCAAAGGAAGGATTTAGTATTGCTGCCGCTCGTCGACATAAAGAAAAATTGTCTCCCTTAATCTCTGAAATTACCAAGAGTGGAGGATTGGTTACCGGATTTGGTGTTGATTGCCGAAAAGAAGAACAAGTACAAAAGCTGATTGAAGAAGTCGAAACCACTATAGCTCCTATTGACGTAGCTGTCTTCAATATTGGAGCAAATGTTCGGTTTGGAATTACAGAAACAACATCCCGAGTATATTTCAAAGTCTGGGAAATGGCATGCTTTTCTGGATTCCTAGTTGGGAAAGAAGTCGCAATTAGAATGAAGACTAGAGGGACCGGAACAATTATTTTTACTGGGGCAACCGCAAGTTTAAGAGGTGGCGTCGGATTTAGTGCATTTTCTGGTGCAAAATTTGGTCTAAGATCATTATCACAGTCTATGGCGAGAGAATTAGGCCCTCTAGGGATTCATGTGGCACATGTAGTTATCGATGGAGGCATTGATACTCCTTTTGTATTCGATAACATACCAGGAGCAAAGGAATTAAAAGAAATTCAAGGGCTGCTCGACCCAGATGAGATTGCCTTGAATTATGTTCATTTATATAAGCAACCTAAAACAGCTTGGACACATGAGTTGGACCTTCGACCCTATTGTGAAAAATGGTGATTTACTTTTCTTGTGGTAAATGTTGGGCTAATTTCATAAAATACTTAATGAATAATATCTGCATATCAAAATTCTACATACGTGCTATATAAAATAAAAGTCTGATAAATAAACATATTACTTTTATGAACGATAAATTATTTGAAAAATTACATGACGAAATGAAACATTGCAGGACTAGTAGACGGACAAAAACCTTTGCATAAGATTAATATGATGCAACCTACGACATCTAAACCTACCTACGACAGTTGACCATGTTGCATTAATCGTTACAGGAAAAGTGATAAATCCATCTCAAAAAATTGCCTCACAATTTGCATAAGAATCCCTTTAACACATCCCTATCCAAAATCCACCCCCACCCAAATACATGTTACAGGAGCTGATGAAAAATGAAGGATTTTCCATATCGACGTTAGATGCGTTGCCGGATCATGTCGAAAATGGTGTTTTATAGTTCATCCTGTAACAGCTTTTCCACTGTTACAGGAAACGGTAACTTGTAGTTTTTGAGCATTTCCTGGAACAAAGATTTACTTCATTCCTTCCTACTCCTCTTTCCTTTTTAGTGAGACAACTATCGATCCTAGTCAGACATAGAATTTATCACGGCGCACTCACTGAATACCTCGTGCTTCACTCTAGTTAATGAAAAAGCAGTGAAATTTATTACATTTTCAATTCTGGTTGTTAATTTTTCAAAACATAAAGTTTTCTGTTGATAAAATGGTTTCACCTGCCAAACGTGCAAAGAGAGTTGCAGCCGCAAAAAAGTCTCCAACACCAACACCATCCAAGCCCAAAAATGAAAAGGTAAGCGTGACTTAAATATTGTTCAGATTTATTTCCTTCTTTCTTTGTCGGATATAATCAATGATTATTAATCATTTTCATATTTTGAATAATTTGTGTAGGTCAAAAAAGAGGGTTCCACCAAAGTAAAGAAAGCATCCCAATTAAACCGTGGCATCATTTTACTTGACCATATTCCTCACGGGTTTTTTGAGGAAGAAATGCGTTCATATTTCTCACAATTTGGAAGAGTTTTGAGACTGAGATTGGCTAGATCGAAAACGGTAATGTCGAAATAATGGATTTTTGTACCTGGCTCTAAATATGGATTGTTTATAACAGACTGGGAAAAGTAAAGGATATGCATTTGTCGAGTTTGAATTTGAAGACGTCGCAAAAATTGTGGCAGAAGCGATGAACGGATATCTTATGTATGAAAGACTAATGAAATGTAAGCCATCCACCTTGTTCTCGAAGTAGTGATTAAATAAATCCCATCTTTATTTTTTATTGTAATCGTAATATTTGTTGCAGGCCAACTTTTACCCTCCACGGTAAATGCGAGGAATCTTTTCAGCTTCAGTTATATTCGTGAAGACAACTTCCCCAAGCTCCGAGCCAGACGTCGTGTCAAGGACGAGCAAATTCAAACTAAATCAGAGAAAGAAGTTAAAGAATTCTTAGAGTTCAGGTTAAAGAAATTGGATGAGCAGAATAAGAAATGGGCAGCTTTGGGGATAAAATACAAATATACTCCTCCTACTATCACCAACAATGCTGATTGATTGATTCATGTCTTGTTACGATAAATATGTTAACCCATTCGTGATTATAATATTTTACATGAAATTGTTATTCTAATTATTGCCTAATGCAATTTTAGGCTTCTTATTTGACAGAAATTACTACCATTTTCATTTGAACTTTCATTCTACCATCTTCTTACCTTACATAATATGATGCATTTGGCTATATATGTTATGTGTTTGATGCAGGGTACAACATTCTCTCACAAATTGATAACATTTCACAGTCAAAATTTGACCTGTATAATATGCATTTGACTCTAAACTAAACCAACCCAGCACCGTTGCGGTGCTGGAGAAAGCGAGCCTAACTCTGCTGCAAATCCACACCATCATAACAACAGCCGTCTCACATGCCCCACTTGCTTTCCCCTCACTCACATAACAATGTGATGATGCTTTTTGCTGTTTCCTTTATAGCAAAATAAACCGAACCAGACAGGCCAGCAGCATTCGATTTTACTCCAAGAATTTTGAATTTCTGCTGCTGTGTGGAATTAAGAATCTCGAAAAATCCAAAAAAATTTAGCAACTGGCAGATAAGTGATCATGTTACCATCTCCGCTCGCCGTAGAGAAGAAAAAGTACGAGTGCCCATCCCTACCAAAGGGTTGGGTAAGAGAGGAAACTCTTCGTAAGTTTGGGTTATCTGCAGGTAAAGCAGATGTCGTCTATTATTCCCCAAATGGTAAAAAGTTTAAAAGTAAACCACAACTATCTCGATATTTGGGGGATTCATTCGATCTATCGGGATTTGACTTTCAAACCGGAAAAGTTAACAGTATGCTCCTCAAGAATAAAAAACAAAAACCCAAAGTTCCAATTGATTACAAGTTAGTGGCAGTCTCCATATCTTTGACATTTTACCACTTGATAATGTAAAAATAATCTTGTTTTGCATTTAGTCGAGGAGTTCGGAACGATGCAACCCTCCTCCCACCAATTCGACAAACGGCTTCCATATTTAAACAACCAGTTACCATCATTAAAACACAGAAAAGTATGGTCAAACAGGATTTTAAACATGGACATCAAGAAAAGCCAAAACAGGTAGTTGTAGCAGTACACTCTTTTGCCTTGACGTGTGTTATTTTTATTTTATAAATTTTGTTAGGTATTTTGGGAGAAAAGACTGGAGGGATTGAAGGCTTGTGACGCGGATGGGGAAGAACTTGAAAGTTTGACACTGCCTAAAG
Organism: Folsomia inoculata; assembly: GCA_034695825.1. Taxonomy (NCBI): domain Eukaryota; kingdom Metazoa; phylum Arthropoda; class Collembola; order Entomobryomorpha; family Isotomidae; genus Folsomia; species Folsomia inoculata. Next base: position 14,677 of record JAQIWQ010000165.1, on the reverse strand, counting down.
GAGTTGGTAAGCTGTTTTAAGTAGTTCTTTAAATTATCTATAAAGAACAATATAAAAATGTATAATTTTTCATGGTATAGAACCGATGGGTCCACATGTGACTACTGACACGGTATTGCAGTCTGTCGCAACAGCGCTACACGTCAATGGCCAACCTATTACTGGACAAACTAGCAATAGGGCGAATTTGGATAACAATCCAGGAGTTTATGTCAACCCTGAGCAACCTTTGATACAGGTAATTTTTGTTTTAAATGAGGCAACTATAATACAGCATGCAGTAGCTAAATTAATCCTGTGTTTATTTGTCTTTAGGCAATAGCTGTGGCAGAAGAGGACATTCGAAGTCAAGAAGAAAGGGTTTTCGTTGCGAGAAAACGGCTAGAAGAGGCTATTCGATCTTTATATTAATTAGGTTTGTAATTTTTAGTTGTTTTGCGTAATTATTTATATATTTATTTAACATAGACAACATTTTGTACAGTTTCTATTTAATCGTATATACATACGACTTCTCATTGACAAATTAAAGTTATTCATAACTTGTTAACTTTTAAATGAAGCTTTCATTACATTTTTCATTACATTTGGCGACAATGATGGTAACATTTCAACATTAAACTTATCACACTCATTCCAATTTCATAATACAAAACATGAATGAAATAATTTATGAATAGCCCAGGCGTTCATATCCCATCCTGACCATCCTTCCCCCAGCAGGATCGAAGAACCGAAGGGGTTTGGACACACGTGTCATATTACGTATACTGGTATACCCAAAATACTAAAACTAACTGAGTTTAGAAAGTTCACAGGAATAGTCTTGGTGAGGAGGGAGCTAAAAATTATTTCCCTGCGCTTCTTTTTATCTTTACTAATTGTGGCCCAAAATACCAAAAAGTCCTACAACAAAGCAATTTCTGTTGGCTCTTTGGAAATGCGCAATTCGCTACCACCAACAACCATGCATGCGGCATCCATTCCATTTTCTCATCAACCACCTCTTTCCACTTTTCTACTGATTAATTATCTCATTACCACTCGTATTTATATTTTACAGTCATTTTTGTCAATTTCTTAATTATATATCACCAACCTTAGAGTTTCTAAATACATTGGGTCGTGTGTGCGTGTTTGTCAAACAAATAACAGTCTCACTCATGGTTTGGTGAAGTTTGGACTCCATAAGAATGGAGTCTCCATTCCACATACGATAAGGTAAAGCAACAATACAAAATATCATATAAAATTATTATTATCATCAGTAATTATATTGATGGTACTTTGGTTTTAAAGAAGTATCAATACTTCTATAAAATCTGACCAGATTCTGGTTTTTAATTGTTCATTATCTCCCCCAAATCGTTCCATGCATAAAGTATCATTTAATTGTGCATTACTATTATTATTCATAATCCTTTAACAAATGTAAAATGACCGAAAATTTTGAATTTCCACCATCACCACCCATCCGGAGTTGATTTAAAAAAAGAACTAATCGGACTTAGAATCGCATACGAACAATGAATCCTGATTGGAAGTAAGCTCATTTGTTGCAATGTGTGGATCCTGGCTCATTGTTTTCCATCCGCTCATGCAGTCACCCGTAGTTCTCCTATTTCCATTGTTGAACTTATCATCAATACACAACTAACGAAACAAGTTATATAATACATAGGATCCTTTATTCAAAGGACTCTCTTAAAATGGTCCAATTCAAGTTTACTGCCCTAAAGGAGTTTCATCCCATAATCCTGATTATTTCAAATCCGATGATTTTTTAGAAATCTTGTACATAAATCATAAATGGTTGAGTAGGATCACGAACCATGGCATGACTTTATATGATCACATAGGCTAAGTGTAATAATACCAATTATTATCCCAATCATAATGTGGAAAATACTTGCGAGTTGTAGTAATCTCACCGAACACGACATTCAAGTCAAAGTCAAGTCAGTGGTGCAAATTTTTTGCATACCAAGCACATCGTAGCATAGGCATAGGCAGGCGTAGATCGCATCCTTGAATTGATGAAAACAGACAGAGAGGGGCCGAGTCGAGAGCTAAATGTGCAATTTTTTAGCAATACGGTTTATGCATATTACACCTAGGTTGTATAACATGGAGTGTATTCGCAATAATGCTACTTGTTTCAACAGAAAGAAATAGTGGATGTTGATGAGTGATGATGTAAATTGATATAATATAAGTAAGCGCAGGTTGGCAGGTAGGTACGCAATTTATGCCACAGGGAATCTTAACAATCCAAAAAGAATTACAGTTTCCTTTCAAGACACGCATCCATTTTCATACATTTTGCGATCAGGCGCATTGTTACTCTTTGTACTTGACGAATGCTTCTTTCCAGGTAAAAAACAGAGTACGAGACAATGTCACAATATTTGTATCACCTAACTGGTTTTATTCAAATCAGGTGGAATTGCTTAGGATCTGAATACCAGAAATTTTGAAATTTCATATATTCATCTTTTTATCTGTCAGACAAAAAAATACTGATTTTATCATTCCTACTGTCCATATCGGCGTATCACGTATGCAAATTTTAACGCTAATCTCTGGACTTAAATTCCGTCGAGGATCGGCGCTGTGCTGACCCAAGCAAGGAAAGAATCCATGCAATTAAGTCCGGCATTTATCGCTTTATACTCCGATACACAATCTGGCATTGCATTTGCATGACCTGCAAATGGTTCCCTTGGGTCATTTCAGTCACTGTGATAGATTTTAGCTTCGTCTAATGTTGTTGCATAATATTTTAGCAGACTGTATTAAACAAAGGTAGCAGTTTTCAATCTGAAATGTATGCGTCGTCACACAATCGGATTCAACTAACAAGTTTCATGCATCCAATTCAAAACTTTGCCATCGTCATATCATTCCCTGTCTGCCTGCCTGCATAAAATAACCTGCCTTCCCTCCAAACAAACCCCAAGGAAAATACAGAACATTGCTTTACTTATTTTATACTTGCCCACCACGTAAAATACAATATTTTACGTGCTTACACCATACATACAACATCACAATTTACCATCCCACTACTAACCCAACCAAAGCAAAGGAAGGAGCTATACTATACAGAACTGGCTTGCAGAGGCATGGAATCGAAGTAAAAGCAGATTCAGTCTGAAAGAGAACTGAGCTTGACTTGACGCAGCAGCTCAGCAACATATTACACGATTACACATCATTCATTGCATTGATTGGACATTGCACAAGGACAAACAACAAGACACACTTAATTACAAGGTATAAAGGTGGCATTTAATTCTCAAAATTGGCATTATAACAATAAGGTGGTTAGCTGGTTTAGTGACCCAAGTGACACCTCCACACATACTACACCAGTCCATTGTATCTTATCGTCCATTATATAACCCACCCACCCAGTGCTGTTAAGTAACATCTGTAAGTGATCTCTGTTTCAGCATCTTATCCCAATTCTTGCATTAGTGGTGAAAGCACTACTAATCTTTTCTTTACCCATCAAAACAACCATGTCGTCACCCTCAAAATTCAAGGGTTCACCCCTTGTTTCATTTTGTTATCCCTCTGGCCCTTTCAAAAGCCGTCATCTCATCATCACATTCACCATCATCCTCATTTGCAGAAGCGTAAAAAGTTGGAGGAGGGAAAGGGAATGTGTTGCGTATATTCATTCTAAGCCGCGGCGGCAGACAGATTCGGTATGCGTATGCACTGTAGTGTGGTTGGTGATACGAATACAAGTCACGAACGAACGAATAAGAGCGAAATGAAAAGAGTAGGTATTCATTTTGGGCTGTCCACAAACTACTTGGGAATATTCGGTACAATTTCAAATTTTGGTAAAATGACGAAATTCGGCATCATTTTCATAAAATTGTTGATAGCATCATAGCTAACGCAGTAAATATCTCAAATATCTTCAGTGATGGCTATTTGTGAAGGTGGGGATAGCATAAAATGGTAGATTGTGCATTGGACGTGATATTGCATTAGTCCATGAGAGGATAGGGTTGAGCATGGAAGAGATGTGACTGGGGTTGGGGTTTGCCGACAAAGTTGGAGAAGCGTTTTGTACGGTACGGTTGCCGGGCAAGTGGCGCTCAACAATTTTATTTCTAGGTCAGGCCTCCTCTTTGCTCAAGGCTCTTCTCGCACTCTTTCCATTCCGGCAAACAACCGCTCTCACCTCAAAACTCACTCCTATGTTCAATAGTGGCATCTTCCTCCCTAGCTCCCCTTCTGTCTCAATTTCCCCAAACATTTACATGCAACATTTAACAACTTCTAACAACACTCCAATCCTTCTTCTTTCGTGTCCATTTCGATGAGATGAATGAATACAATAAATGCAACATGCAATGCAAACACTTTTACTTTGTATACGTATATATTTATACATAACACGTCAAGTTTATGCCATAATCCCACAAACCAACTATTTTTAGGGTAGATGAGAGCCGAAAAATGAAATTAAACAAGTTTTTTTTATGTGCACACAGACTTTAATACGACGCACTTTGACTGAACTGAAGGAAGGATTAAACTAATGCCTCCTAAGCACAAGGCGGATGAACATGCTTCCAGAATTAATTATTTGTTTCAGGTAGGAGTTTTGTGTTTCATGAATTGTTGATGCACACCCTATGCAAATAAGTATGAGCTATCGAATGAAATGATGGAAGGATATTTATGCTCAAAAAGTGGGCTTTGCAAATAACAACAATTTCTTTAATGATTTCTTAATAGGCAGCTCAGCTAGTTGCGCAATCCGCTCCAATGCTGAGTCAACATTATGGCCAAATTATTACAGTCATCTCGGAGAAAACTGCGGCGAAACGGTACATAATTCGACTGGAACATAATGTTTAGAGAAGGGGAATTGGAAATTTGCGAAATTAATTTGACACCTCTCGTGTTATTACAGCGATTTTACAATGAAGCGTTCAATGTGCAAAAAATGTAAAGCCGTTCTAGTCCCTGGAGTGAATATGAGCTACAAACTGCGCAAGAGAAAGCATAGGAAATCTCGGCCCAAAATGGTATTTTAACAGAACAAATAAAAATCTGGATTATACCTGAATATGAACACACATTTAATGAATATGTACACATTTCCATTAAATGTTTGCTGGATTTTAGGTGATAACGTGCAAATCCTGCCAAGAAATGAAATTGCTTCCAACTATGCCGGGTAAAAAGCTGAAAGCCGAACTTGTACAAACTACCCGATAATTCCAGTTGCCTGCTTGCCTTCGTGTCAAATCCAATAAATACTGGGATACCTCTGTTCTGCTACCTTAGCTGGTCACTGGTTTTGTTACTAATGGAATTGAAGGAATTAACTGAATTGATCCATGCATATGTATTATTGCCACCTAGCACTTCACTTTTGTGATGTAGTGAAATGGAATTAATGAGTATGTGATGGTGGAAGTAAAACCTCGTGTATAGTCACGTCACCGATTAATATAATGAAATTAAATTAGTATTGCTCCGCATAGAGTGGCCTAAACAAATGTAGTCCAACAAACTGAAAGACACTGCACATGCATTGTATGCAAAAGTCAAATGACAATTCTAAAATACTCCAACAATGCATGCCCTACTGAAACTGTTTCTTGTTCAGAGGCTTGTGGTATTTTGCTACAAGTTGGTTGTTTATGAACGACTTTTTTCACTCGTCTCATCACAAAAACAGAAAATCGATCAGAGCGTGGCAGGACAGAGTTCACAGAGCGATATTCTCCCAGTTCTGGCGTGTTCCATTATCGGAATAAGAAAATATGTTCAAAGTATAACCTAAAACCTCTGGGTAATGATACAAAGCTAGGAGAATTGCAATTCTCATTTGAACCATTGTGCATGCTAGGTAGTTCAGGTTGTGTTTGCAGATAAGCTTAGCTTACCATACATGACACACTCCTCAGACTACATAGAAAAATACAGCCTTCTGTGATATTAAATTAAACCTTCTTGAAAAGATGTCTTTTCATATTGATAACTTGTCCTCAAATCTGTTCAGTTATTGGGAGTCAGCATTGGAGAAAGTGATGAAATTCATCAGTGCAACATTACCTTGAAACCCCTTATTTTACAGAATTTTCTCACTTTCTTCTTACATACGTTGATACCAAATAAATTTTGTATTCCATAATAACTATGACTGTATGATTGCCTGCAATTACTGTCAACTGGTATAAAATCTATTTCAAGCTATCGGATTGTATGTATGTAGTTTAGTTTATGTTCACCCTATAATTACTGTATCCATAATTATTGTGTAACCGGCACTTTCTCTTCTTACGAAATGCGAAATAAGGCTAAAACTTGAATAAAGAAATATAAATAACTTTTGCCTTTTGTATGTACCAACCTAATCAATGCACAGCAACCCCTTGAACTTTGAACTTTCACTCATATTATTTCGTTCTATAACTCAAAAAAATGAGGGCATAAATGACGCTACAGTTCAAGTAACTTTGTACGCGTGTATCTAGAAGAGTGAAGTTGACAAAACTCGTCTTGTCGGGGAAAAGTTTCTGGAGTATAAAATAAACTGGGTATGAGAATAAATCGGATGAAATATCCAAAGCTCAGAAAGAGAAGCTCCAAGTATGAGTACCATCTCCGGCTGAAAGTGTCATGCACGAGGCGGTACTCTCTTCCTCTTTGGGATCTCCTTCAAGGCGGGTAGAGCCCGGTCCTTCCTCCCCCACTTTCACCACCCTTTTTAGTCCAACCCCACTCACTTAAGACTACCCTTCAACCCACACACATTTGGGTCAAATGGGCTTCAATATTCAGAAAATTTTCGAATGCTCTTTTTCAAAATTGGACTGCTTTTAAGGTGAAACTTTGAAAAATTATTCGTATCTTGCTCAACCAAAACCAGCCACTCTCCAATCCAAGCCAGCCCAACCTCTTTTGGTGGTGGGATCACCTTTTCCAGAAACGACTTGTATAAACTCCATTTCATTCAATGTGTGGGTTTGATCTCGACTCAAATCCATGGTCCTTCTCTCCCTCTCCAAGGCTCCATCATGATCATGGTGATCTTGTTCTTTTATGCAAACACTATGCTTTTTTAGCTCATCATTCCATCCATTCATACCATTCTTCCATTCCTACTTGTGGAATGGAAAGAAAAGGCCTGTCTGGAATGATGTAGAAGAAGGAACAACCTGTTTGTTTTCAAAAAGAAACAAAGGGTACTACTGGACTGACTACCAAAACAAAATGGATGGGTAAATGCTTTAAGAAAATGAATTCTCCAAAGGAATTTCAACTCCGTTAACCATTTCGGTATGAAACTCATCGCTGAAAGCAATCTGGAAACATTTATCATATCATCTACCGCAGACATTAAAGATTGTATGGTTAGTACGCGTAGAAAAAGGTCATTTTAAAATAGAATGTTAGTCGGCTAACTTCAGTTCGGTTGGACATGAGACATAAAATATATTCCCAAAACAGAATGCTTATCACAATCTACACACATTGAAATGAGTTACATATTTTGACGAATGACCACGAAACTAATTATCGTTCTTGTTATGACCTCGTGATTGATACAAAACACTGCATTCAATTAATCATTATTTGAAATGAATACGCAAAGTGAGTGAACCTCTTGCACAGATGAATAATTCAGCGTTAACGTAACATGAACCGAATCATATACGTTTGCAATCTATCAATCATTGAAAATTGGGCCATCAGCAGAATTGGCAAGTTAAAGTTGATGGTAAGTAATTGTGATGATAAGTTTTGGAGGTAGTAAAAAGTAAAGCATCATTCATAGCATGATGATGATCGGAGATTGGGAGGCTTTTTGCGAATTTCAATTTCCTTAAGACTCGAGTCGATTTTCAAAGGGTTCCTTGGACGCTGTGCTGCTGTCAGTAACATTAAATTTCTGCAGAAAATTCTCATTTTTCATCACCTGGAACATTGAAACTGCATTTCCAAATAATTTTCTCGCCCCGCACCTACCCAGTATACCTCATTTCCAAAACCCGTAACAAAATACAGGTTGGTATACTACACATGCTATTTGCCCGTAACAAAAGTTTTTAATGAAATTCTAATCAACAATTCAGAAACTTAAATTTAATCCACGCACATAACTCATTTTACGCCTTTTCGATTCTGTTTGCAAAGTCTATAATAATCAGTCTACCTGGTTCAGCTATGGAATGAACAAGTCAACTCAAGCAATGCAGCAGCAGCAGAAGTTGTCTAACCATGCAAACCAACTATACAGTAAAACACCCTGCTGCCAATTATTTGAAAATTTACTCAATTGAAATCTTTTGCAATTTCCAACCAGTTACGAGTCGGAAATTTCAAAGAATTTTAAAACAAAATAGAAACTCTATAATTCTCTCAAAAATAAAATGGCAGATGACATGGATGGGAGCGTATGTATAGTTAAATTGCTATTATGAGATAAGTCAAGAGAGTTGGAATGCGTTGGGAGGTTGGGAAGCGACTGTGTTGTGTATTGAAGAAATAAAAAAGTTGCCTGGCGTCTTCATCACCACCTTTTCACGAATCCCCAATCTCTGTTCGCAAGGTTTCTCACCGCTTGAGGTTGCCAATTCGCTATATTTTACACTAGTTCAAATAACTGTGGGATATATAATGAACTGAGCCCGCAATAGCCACACAGATTACGCCGAACGCTTAGCACGTTCATGTCGACATGGTCGAACCGTGGAAAGGAATGATACCGACATTTTCAATATTAAAGTTGTTAACGGAAATGACTACCTACAATTACTTTTTTTACGGTGGGCTCTAACTGCGATATTGTTTATAGCCGAGTGGTGTGGATGATAGTATTGCAATTTTTATGTTACGGGAATTAAATTTAGAGTGTCTGTAACATATTTGAAGCACAAACTGTTGCAGGAACGTTGAGGATGAGGGATCAATTCCGTCCGTGTATCAGGACGCTTTATAAAAGAAAGATTTACATTAAAGATTCTGATGTTTTGGCGAAATAATTAAAATGTTTTATTACGTTTTCATACATTGTAAATCTAGGTTCTAGGTTATTTAGCTTTGAAAGCTGGATTCATGAGATGTCTTGTCAAAAATTTCGGATAGGACAAAAATGTAGATTGACATGTTAAAGGTACTATATAAATATAGAGACCGCGGAGGGTCTTTATAAGCGTCGTGCAAGAAATAAATTCGGGTTTGGTCATGCGAAGATAAACCACTAAATCAGTGACAACAATATACATATTCTTAAAAACAGTACATGTGAGAAACGTATTGGCTCATTTAACAAATATCATATCCACTTTAGTATCAGTCTGACAAACTTTGGTACATTCTTATTCAAAATACATATAGTGATCAATCAATCCACCAATTAATCAACCAATATGGCATATAAAACATTGAGAGAAAGTATAAAATAAAAATACAAAAAGTTCTTCAGGTCAAAACTGCCAAAAATTAACTTTACCTGCACGACCACTGGTCGACTTGTCTTTCAAGTTTCTAACCACATAAAAAATTGTATTCGCTTAAAGGTCTTTGCATTAAATTTAAAAGTATTGCCCATTATTTAGATGCATAATTATAACATTGAGTGATCCAGATTATTGCATTGGATCAAAATTTTATAACGTCTGCATTATAAATGAGGAATTTGGTTATATACCGTGTCATCATTTCATATTGTCTATGAATAAAACTGAACATTACAATAGGATTTGATCCTCAGGTGCAGATTTTAAGTATTTATAACAATTTTTAAGCGTTGTATAACTAAAATCAAGTGCGAGATTGAGGACAAATTAGCTGCCATTTTGCATTGTAAACCAAAGTATTGAAATGTGATGATTTGATGCATCGCCTCAATGGCTCAATTTTTCAACAAGCTCCAGATTCTATTTCTCCATTTTCATCAATATCATCTTCATTGCTATCATTTCGTTTGTTGTGAACTGACTCTTCCTTGATTCGTTCAAAACAGTCGTTCATGAAGTGAAACTGAAATTTTTAGAAACAGCAAAATATGAGCTAGACACACGTTTAGTACTAGTAGTACATATAGTGTGCTTCTATTTTCACAATTCTTACATAAGTTGTAAATATTTTGACCCATCGTGGTGCCTTGTCTGGTCTTTCGTATTGGAATGCAAATGCCATGCCTTCATCGTCAACGTCCCTGGAATAATTGTTCTTGTTAAATTTTCAACTGATATGTTGAGTTGTATTTTTCTTTGTACAAATGAATTACATCATATTATTCGATGACTTACCATTGAATGATTGATTCCCATGTAAATGGAATAATTTGTGACTGCAATAAAATATGCTCAATGTTATAAAATATCGCAGGTGTATTTAATACAAGATGATTGTTAACATTTCCAACCTCCAATGTTCCATCTTCTTTGCAAGCCTGAAGCTCAAAACTTTCGGCGGAAATTGATGCAATGACATGACCTTCTTTCCTAGAGTCACATTGACAATGGGGAAATACAATGCTTCCATACCCTTCCAACTGACGGGCCAGTTTGAGGTACTCGTGTTTTCTTGAGGCATCTTGCAACGCTTTCAATTGATATAGTCGATCTGCTGTCTTTATTTGACCTCTGTTTACTTCGTCAACAGACTGTGAAATTGAATGAAATGTTTACTAGTTTAACAAGTTTCAAAAAATTAATTTAGGAAGATCTTTACCTGCCAAAAAAAGAAGGTAATCGCCTGGTCGTCCTTTGTCAAACTGATTTCTTTACTTATGTTGAATAACCATTTACTGCAAAACGAAAAAAAACATGGTCAGTTATGTTAGAAAACGCAAAATAAGCACCAAACGCTACAACAAAGTACACAAAAACTTAAAATTCATCCATTGAAAAAGTTTTACCGTAGGGATATGCATGTTGAAGTTGCGGTGCTGTAGTTTTGAATGTAGAGATTATGAGGAAATTCATTAGGAGCCAATTTCCGTTCTATACAAATTTTAAAACATTATTAAACATTAAACCATCTTTTTGATAATTGGGAAATGAATTCTTGTTTGGGCTATTGAGTTTTAAACGTTTACCGAAATTGTATTCCACGATTTCAAATAGATAAAAGTATTTTGCGACTTCAGAACTCAAACTAATTTTGCCTATAAGGACGTGAAACACGTCCTCCGCATTCGCATTCTTTGGGATGTTCACTGAGATAATTTGTCGATCTGGTAGCAGTATCTTCAAATCTATTTTTGACGTGGAACCCTAAACCAATTGACATTGTCAATTTAGATATTAATGACAGACACATGTACCACTTAATCGCGCATCTTAATTATTACTTACAGATTCATCGTCGGTTAGGAATTCTTGCATGATATCACTTTCAGCAACTGGAAATTGCAATAAATTTTGTGTAAGTACAGACCTTTCAGAGGCATGTGAAATCAATGTATTGCACACGAATTATTTGTTATCTTATTTGGGGGTCACTTTCCACATTTTCAGAAACTGCTCAAATAAAATATTCCAAAAATAGAGATTTCTTGTTTTTTTTAAATTGTCACAAAATAAGTGTATTCAAACGTATAATCAAAGGTAATAAAGACCATATTCAACGAGATTATCGATTAGGACAATCTAAACACGAAGTTTTAGGAGAAAAAAGTGTTTATGAATTAAATTTCCACTGGGGATGATGAAAGCCAACCTACAAGCCATTTACTACGACACTTGCACACAACATGAATATTAAATTCACTTACTGACTCGAACAGCACAAACTTTCTCCAAATATTGCTCTAACCCACGTCTTCTTGAGTCAAGTTGTTGGTCGTTGAGTCTGAAGTAAAACAAATTACAGTTGAAAAAAATCAAAACTATGTTTTTGAATTTATTAGCTCTTTGTAATCAAAACTTACGCAAATGGCCACTTGGAAGGCAATTTAGGAAAATTAAACCCCGCAAACTCTTTCTTGAATGTAAAAAAAACTTTATCAAGGTGTTTGTAGAACATTAGTAAAACTCTTGCATGTGAAACCATGTGATAATTACCTTAAGATTAACATTGAGATTAGAGTACTCTTTGTATCTTCTGCAAAAGGAAAACCATAATTTCAAAGACATTCAAAAATGTTTTGACGAAATAAGTCTTAAGTACCTGGAACAAAGATGTCGTCCTGCCATGTAAATGTTGAATACAACAAATCGCTCTCCAGTTTTTTCATTGTAGCGATATTGGTAGTCTGGAATTGAAATTGGCAGGGACCTTTTTTCACTGTAGTCGTAAACAGGGAATGACGAACTTTCTTCACCCGGTTCCAGTCTTTCAGCCTCCTAATCAAGTACACAATTTATTAGAATTTGTCAGGATTTGCAGAAATTACACGTATTCAATTCATTGGCTAGACTAACCTGTGGTGAAACCGATATAACGGTCAGAGTTAGGCAGTCACCTCCAGATTTTATGAGATCGACCACTTGTCTGTGTGTTGATCCTTCCACGTTAATCCCATTTCTATAATCAATTTATACATTTATTACATAACATCATAAAAAAGACTACTTTATTCTTGCATAAACACCTTGTACGCCTCGTATTATAAGGATTATCAAATAAAATATAAGTTTGTGATCCTAGCATTATTGTGATGAATTTATTACACCTGAGAAATAAAGCCGATGCAAATTTATGGTACCAACCAATAAAAACTCAATCAATTGAATCATTCAAACAAATATCCTGCTAATAGATAACACCTTTTATCAATTGCATACATAATGCAGGGCTATCAGTGAGTGACAGATTCATTATGAACAATCTACATCTTTTCGTTACATTGTGCCAGATTGACATCCAAAACCGTGTCGACATACACACGGACATGTCCGAATTTGATTAAGTAAAAAAGGTTTAAAATATATACAAACGTACACTTCAATAATTCGATCCCCCTTTTGTATTCCAGCCTTTTCTGCAGCACCACCCTCCAAAACGGCACTGACATGTTGGAGTGGGGCGTATAATTCGCCGTTAATGCTTCGCAGTTGCCCACCCTCACTCACTTGACCTCGAACATTAAACCCAAATCCAGTTTCACTTTTATAAATTTTAACTACACGTGGCAAATAAGGGTCGTCGTCCGTCATTGCATCCGAATTCGATTCACTGTAAACTTATTTTCCAATAGTTATTCCACTGCAATTAATTACACTTGATCCAATTTACGCCCACCCACCGTATAAACAAGGAGGGAGTAACTAATTGTAGCTGTTCAGTAAGTAACAAGACAAGATTCCAGTATACTGCAGTGTTATTAATTAGTATTATGCGTTGCCTTACTTGACACGGGTTGGATTCTTTATTTGATGTAGTTTATCTTCTTTTGCAATCGTGATAAGGAACTACTACGACTTGGTCTATAATTGTTTAATAGCTCACATCATTCGTGACGCAATTTGGTAGAGAATCCAGTATGGATTTTGATAGCAAGCACCAATTTAAATGTCTCTGCAGGGTTTGCCGTTCACTCACACTTGTGCTCGGTGTGTATTTTAATGATCAACCATCATTCAATGTTGATTGATAAGATATTCAATTCATTCATCATCACAAATCAACCGAGTTTATGGCAAAATGTCAAAGTATTATAATAATCAATTGAACTTGGGCTGACAATGTCTGTTCTGTCATACCGTATAGTCTAGTAGTGTAGTCATATGGAATGCGGCTGAATTGGATTGGACTGGTGGAATTGGTAGCAGAGTTATTAGGGTAGGACCAGTTGGTTGAGATAAAAATTAATGCACTTGCACACAGGAAATTGTACTTGAGTGTGGAATTTACTTGACTTGCTTGGCTATTCTTGTATGTGTCAGTATTTACTAAATTGCTTGCTTCACCCTTTTATGAATGATGATGCTTTACTTTCACAGTAAAATGCGTGGAGATTTTCTCGAAGTATTTAAACAAAATAGATATGATTTGATGTTTTTTTAATTATGAGAAATTGTCAGTCAATGAATAATCCGTATGTTTGTTAACGAAATTGCATGTATATATAGCTCCAGTTTATTAAATAATCACGAAACAACTGGGCAAATGAATTAAACATGACAGTGAAATATTGTAATTGATTTGATATTTTTAACTGTTAAGACTGTCAATAGAAATACTTGTGACATGAGAGTTTACAAGTAGAGTGAAGAATTTATATACCTACTAAACAAGTTCATGGGAAATGTGAGAGAGGAGAAACTACGAAGAATACATATAAAGGTAGGTATAATATGCTCCATTCGATTTTGGTGGAAAGCATCACGCGTTGTCCTTTTCATTGTTGTTTGTTCTTCATCTTGTCTGCAAGTTTATCACGAAGACGCTCTCGCAGGAGGAGTCTGAATTGTTCTGGAGTAGCATTTGGACAGTTTTTGTCAACCTGAAAAGAAATGAAGTTAAATTACATAGGTTAAGAATGAGGGTTATGTTATCAACGTGAACTTACCCATTCTTTCTCTGCATAAAACTCATCCCTTGTGAATAGTTTGATAAGTTCTTCTTTCGCACTCGGTTTTGTGAAAGGAGCGTTTTCGCAGACTTGTCCCACATTTAGTTTCGGGTCTAGGGGGATGTCGCAGACTTCCTTCACATCTGGTTTTGGGTCCGGTGCGATGTTGCT
>JAQIWQ010000164.1:0-23322 GCA_034695825.1 Folsomia inoculata | reverse complement strand
TAAATAAATGCCTGGTGTAAATTTAAAATTACAAAATGGGCATTATTTATAATTACTTTGGGCTTTATAAATAAACTATGTCCACCAGCTGTCTGTAGGTTGATTTACCTTGCATCTCTCCAAGTCTTCTGGCGTCGATTTCTCAAGTTTCAGACCAGATTCTGCCTTCAGTTTCACTTCGCATCCCGTTATTAACAGTCGACTACTTTCTAGTGCCTTCTCAAACTCGTTCCAGACATCCAAACACTTCTTGAATTTCTTTTGCTGATCTTTGAATAAAGCATTGAGCGAGTCTAGCTCAAATTGGATGTGATGAACTTCTTGGGAAATGGCATCCTTCCCATCGGAAGAAGTGGCATTCATTGCTTTCTGTCCTTTTTCCTTTGTCGTTTTGACGAGGGAATCCGCTTCGGATAGTGAATCGCTGAATCGAGATAACTCTCCCTGTTTCCTCTCAATCTCGGACTTTGCGGCGTTGGAAGACTCGGAAAATGATTCAAGTTCTATGCGGAGTTTTCGAAGATAATCATTTGTGGTCTGGAGTTGATTCCAGTAACTTTCATGCTCTTTTACTATCCCTTCAAGTCGCTTGATATGACCTTCAAGATTGGATTTGATGTACTCATATCGGACAAAGGTTGGCATGTAAGGCTCCTTTGGCATATTTGGGTCTTCACCCATTTTGTTTTCAAGTCGTTGTAACATATCGTACTGAGCTACAACTTCCTTCTCTATACCTCTCAGCTTCTCTAAGGAGCTTCGCTTCTCGCCAAGGTCGACATATTGGTTCCCTTCACTGACATTGATTTTCAGCTCAAGCTCTTGGAGCCAGTCTTGAATTAATTTGTCTGCCTTATCCAGTTCTTCAAGCAGCGAAGCCCGTGCGGCAAGTTTTACTCGGGTTTCCTGAATATCAGACATGAGCCGATCAAACTCAGACTTGAGAAGTTCCGTGTCCTCGTCAATCTTTGCAGCTCCGGTCGGTTCTGTAGCTAGCATCACTTTTTCCTTGAGTTCTAACGCATAGCGGAGTTTATTTTGACCTTGTTCCAACGTTTGTTTAAGTCCTTTCACAGATTGTAGTCGTGAATTGACATCGCTCAGATTGTAATTGAGGTCGGAAGCGTGGTTTAGTTTTTCCGTTGTGCTCCTACAAACAGTAAGAAAAAGTGTTTAGCATGTCCAGTTGATATGAGTTGGACTAAATAAAGCCAACTCCAACTGCACATCACCACCAACTAAATTAAAGTATGTTTTCTGGTATGGTGGTGAATCGTTTACATTCAATTTAAATAAGAAAACCAATTACCAAATCCAATCCTGACACTCTTGGTACAGTGCGGAATGTTGTTGATGCTCTTGGTAGTGAAGTTCTAGGCGTCGAATTACCTATAATGGAAGAAAATATTGCAGTTATAGTTGTGGGTATCGTAAATAATAGTAAAATTCAAGAAAGTCACTCTACTACGACTTACCTCTTTGGCAAGAGATAAAAGAGCACTGAATTTTGTGCTCATTTGAGTCACTGCATTACTAACTCTGGAATCTGCACATGTTTCAAGAAGTAGTTGTGCCTTGAGGTTAAGCTTGTCGAGTTCCTTTTGCCAGTCAAAGATGCTCTGCAATTGAGACTGAAACTGTTCTAGAGCTATCTTCTTGTCAACAAGCGTATTTTGTAGTTTGTTAAACGCTTTAACTTGTTCCTCTGTTTTACTCAGCCAATCCTCCGCTTCTCTGTGTTGGTCTTCCCACTCCTTCCATCGGACAAGACCAACTTCCAATAGGTTTTGCGATTTTATGAGGGATTCCCTAAAACGAGATAAGATTTAGAATTTTCATGATGAAAATTGACAAGATTGTTAATTAACGCACGAGAAAGTGTCAAATTCTTCCTGGAGAACTGCAACTTCCTCTTCAATCAATTCCCGATCATCCTCGTCAACAACGACACAGGCTTGACTCCCTTTGACAAGTGCCGCTTCAAGTTTAGATTGACCCTTTGGAAGCTCAGATTGCAAAACTTTAAGTTGTGTTATTTTGTTGGATAGAATCTCTTTGTCACCGACAGGCTCCGAAATTTTGGCCAAACGTTCTTTAACAGCTCGCATCCAGTTCATAAATTCAGCAGCAAGGTCAACAAATGCTTGGTGCTGTTCCACAATCTCCTTTTGGCGTGCATACATCTCTTGGGCTTGTTTCGTTAGGCTTTGGTACTTTGTGGAAATTTCAGAAGCGGGTGACTCTTCCATGAGGTTCTCTGCTTTGGAGGTTACACTGTCAATCATGGGTTCCAAGCTTACAATGTCCTGCACGATGGTGTTTGTTGCACGGAGGGTAGCTTTTCTGTCCCCTATGGATGCGGAACTCATGCCTGTGTAAAAAGAATCGAGTCAGGTTAAACAATAGCCGAAACTACTGCTGGCAGAAACTATAGCCCTAAATAAACCGGATGTTTACCAGGAGTTGGATGCCGTTTCCTACCACGTTGCGGTTTTTGTTCAGCAACTTTCTGTAATTTTGCCTCTCTGTCACTGATCCATTGACTGACTTGGGAGTACGAAGTATTGTAATCGGCCCATTGCAGCATTGCTGTTTCGAGTGCAACTTTGGTACTTGCCATTTTTTTAACGACACGCTCCCATTCGCTTTGGACTTCTTTCATTTGTTCGTTAATTCGATCTCGACCGTCTGATCGGGTGTTTCGTAACGACTTTTCACCCCAGCTTACCGTGTTATGGACCAAGTTTTGACCTTCATCTTGGCGACTTACAAGCTCTTGAATTTTAGCAAGAGCTGTGAGAAGCCGCTCCTTTCGTGCTTCAGATGTGGCGGACGATGAAGAACCGGTCGAGTGAGCCGAACATTGTCCAACTATTTCTCTGGCACTAAAAAATAGAAATGATAAACTAGTTGAAAACCACACTCGAAAATTTTAAACTCACTTTTCCATCCATTTTTGTGCTTTTTCGTAATTATTAAGAAATTGTGAATGTTGTTCCAAATTGGCTTCCACCTTTTTAAGTACATCCTTTCCAACATTGAGCTGAACTTGGTAGCGAGAATTTAGTTGGCGTAGCTGAGCGCCTACATATGTGTCCAAATGAGATGCTAATAATCCTTCTGCGGCTTCATTAAACTTGGTAATTTGTGTATTTCCAGTCTCTAATTTATCTATCACGTCGTGCATATCTCCAACTTGTTTCTTTTTGTCTTCCAGTGACCCCATTAGTGTAGTTTTTGCGGCTTTGATGAGGATTTCACATTGTTGCAGCCAATCGGAGAGACGCTCATGTTCCTGAAATTAAATTGGGTAATCAACGTCAACGTTTCGTATTTTGAACAAAAATTGTTGCACACAGCCCACCTCTTTCCAGTCCCTCAGTTTGAGCATAGTATTCTCCAAGGAGTCCTTTTGTCCCTGAATCTCTTGAAAAAGGCTCTCAAAGTTGTCATTTGCCGTTTTCACTTCAGATTGAATAGAAGATTTTCCGCTGGGTGAGGAAGATGCACTCGCAACTTCTCCAGACTGTTGTAATCGTTCGATAAGAAGTGATCCTTGGGGTTTCTTGTTCATGAGTGATGTTAGCATTGCTCCAGCGGACTCTACATCCATGAGTCGATCACCTAATGAGCGTTGTTTGAAGGATGGAATCTTCTCTTTGGTTCTAGTCAACCAACCAGTCAACTCTTCTAACGCTTCGGCATACACTTTATGGTCTCGGAATTGGGCTTCTCGGTCAATCAACAATTTCCTTATTTCGTCTCCGACTGTATCGAAACTCTTGAGAACTTCTTGGGCTTGCCCAGCAGCTTGGCTTTGTTGACCACTTGCCATCATTTCGGATGCTTTTCCTTTCAGACTTTCAACTTCGAGGCGTTCACATACCACTTTTTCTTCCAGGTTCTGGAAAGGAAAGTATAACATAATAACATAAACTACGATCATTTCAAATTTTGACAACCATTGAAGCCAATAATGTTACCCGGATTGTGTCAAGCTGAGACCTCTTTTCTTGCAGTGTCGATAAAAATGGGGTGACATCCTTAAGAACGGATTGAAGATAGTCCACTGTTTTCCTAAGTTGATGAATTTGCTCGAGAAAACCGGCCCATTTATGAATGTTTTCATCTAATTGATTTTTAGTTTCGACCATTTTGGCTGCAAGCATACTCCACTCGTCCTGTACTTTTTGAACGGCTTCATTGATAGCTGCGTGACCTGTTGTGGCAGTGTTTGCAAGAATACTCTGAGCCATTTCTACCACGCTTTGAATCTTGGCGTATCCTTCATCCTTGTACATGAGGAGATCCTGAATAATTAAATTAAAGGTTCGTTCAAAATAAACATAGCAATTAGCAATTAGAAATCTAGTGAAAATTTGTTACATGAACAGTTCCAAGTTTGGTTTCCAGATCTTTTTGTGAAAATGCACTCAAATCGGAACAATAAGCCAATTTCTCCTTGATATCTCCCAACCATTGGGAGCAGTTGTCAATATGAGAATCAAAATCTTGGTGGGAGTTGACGTAAATTTGCCACTTGCCCATTAATTCCTGTTTCACAAAAACGTTCAGTTCAACATTTCTATAATGGGGTAAGCAGTAATGCATACAATCACCTTAATTTTGTGCGAGACTTGTTGGTATTTGATGGAAAGGTCGGAAGATGAGACGCCTGAACTTTTCGAAGAAACCACTTGACGCTGCAAATTAAGAGCCAGATCGGAAATAGCATCCAGCTCCAGTTCCTTAGCTTTGATTTCTCCTTGTAATCCCAAAAGGTTGTTTAATTGTTCAGTCTTGGTTTCCAAGCTGGGCTGAAGGTCAACCGCGTGAAGTTTGGTATCCGTTTCCTTCAACCAGGCCATGCAAGCCTCTTTCTTGCCCTCAAAATCGTTCCATAGCTTCAATTTTTGAACGAGGGATTCGATGCTCAGACTACACAAAATAGCAAAGTTCAAAAGTTTTGTATGAAAAATTAAAGCAAGAATAATTACCCAACGGCAGACTGTAATGCTTCCCATTCCTGCTGCGAATTGTCAACTTGTGCACGAATATTCGGTTGACCACTTTCCAGCGTTCCAGGAATCACTTTTTCTGCAACTGTGCGAATCTCTTCGATTCGGTACTCTTCCTCGGGGAAGCTCATGTGTAGATTCTGTGCCTCAGCATATTACGACGTATTAATGAAGATATTCAACGAAATTCTTGCAATAACTTTTACGACAGTACCTTTAACTTTTCTAGATTTGCATGCAAATTGATTCGCTCCTGGTTATCATCACTCCACATAAGAACAGTGGCCTGAGTTCCGTCCACCCATTCTTGGGTATCTTGAACTGCCTTCACGTACTGCTGATGGAAACAAACAATGCCTTCATATTGCTCCACGAAATCTCTCGCCTTGGCAAGCAAATTTTTATGCTTTTCTCCTAAACTTTCCGCCAAAACTGCTGCGTCCTTTGCTCCTTCGGCTAAAGACGACCCTATATTCTGCAGCTCTAGAACATCCTGTTGATGGCTCGAAATGTCATGAAGTAGACTTCGATACTGTTGTAACTGCTGTCTCTTTTCATCTAGAGTTGTGTGAAGGACAAGTTCCTTAGGCATTGCTTTCTCCATTTCTCCCAGCCATGTCTGCAGTTTGGTTTTGCTCTCTTCAAATCCACTCCATCTAAAAAAAATAGTAAAAGGTTAGATTAGATGACAAAGTGGATAAGCATTACAGATTGAAAGTACCGATTGAGTTTGTTGCTGAGATTTCTCTCCAGTTCGCTAAGGTCATCATATGAATAGTCAAATGTTGACTGCAACTGCTGCAATTCAGCCCGAATAATCTCTCTTCCTTCTGACGCGGTGGAAGGATAAAGTCGCTCTCCATCCTCTACCACAGCGTTAAGTGACGCTAAATGGATGGGTCGTGTGGCTTCTAGTTTCTGAATTGTAGCAAGTCTAGCGGTGAGATGGTCTTGGGAACCTTCGAGGGACTTTAAGGAACCAGCCTTATCTTCAAGTTCAGCCAAAAAGTCAAGGAACTTGGAGTACTTGTCTCTGTAAGTTTTGTGGTCTGATACTGCTTGTTCACATTTTTTAAGAATTTCCTAAAATAAAAACATCAAAGTTTTAAAAAGTTACTGAGCTTGTAAAATTAATTTGACTCACTTTAGCCGTCATTTGGATTGACTGGAAACGTGAAGTTATTTGTTGGATATTGCTAGCAATTCGGGATTCTCCAGTGGCTTGCATCAGTTCCGAACTTTCCATGCAAATTTTGTCAAAAGATGCTTCGTTGTCCTTTAGCGTTTTGAGCAAGTTCTAAAATATTTTCGTGGTAGAATAAAGTAAAGGCAATTTAGTTACAAAAAGGCCCAGTCAGTTTAAATATTTAGGAGTCAGGTCAGACAGATTCAAAGATACAAAAACACTCAGAAACGACACAAAAGCTCTAGAAATCAAGAAGTGAAAGATAGAATTAAAAGTGAAAAAAAATTAATAATGATATTTAAAGCAATTAAGACAAATACGTTGCAGGTACTACGTACGTATTGAAGATGTGCAATAATTCTTACTTGCTGTACGCTGTCAGCAAGGTGGAACATTTCCTGGACCATTCTGTCCCGCGACTCTACTATTTTTGCAAAATCCTAAAAATCACGTTCAAAAATACCACAAAATAAAAATCGCATTGGCGTTGCGTTTGTGTGGTGTTGTTTCGCAAAACGTGTGCGGAGCAAACAACACAAGCACTAAAAAAGTGGTGATGATTCAATGCAGAAAATTTAAAATTTAAAACGCAAACCAAAACCAAATGTGGAACCCTTAACTTTTTTAGAGACATACCTGATACTTGGTCTTTTGGATTTCTTTTTCATCCAAAGTATTGCAATGTGTGTAGGCTTTAAGGGTCCCTTCTGCTTCGGCCAGCCATATCAAGAGACGCTCAAAACCATCTTCATACTCGCCCCATTGTTGTAGCCTTTCTTGAAGGGTGTGTCGCACATCCTCCACACCGCTTCGGAGCTTGTCAATGTCGAATCTGAAATTTTGAAATGATAGTTGGATTAAGAATAAAATTAAAATTAAACCCATAAAGTGAACCAAGAAAGATTGAACCAACTTCATATTTGTGAGATCCTTTGCCAACGTCTCTTTCGAAGACGAAGGCAGTCTTTCACTAAGGGATGATAGGGTAGAGTCTAATGAACCCAAAAGGCTTTCACCCTCTCCAAATCCGGCCTGCAGTTCCACGACACGTGCAAGACGACTTTGAAGCGCTGGTTTTCCTCCAGAGTAGTCGGTGCAAAGGTTTAGTTGTTCCCATAAATTTTTTTGCCAGTCTTGTTCCTTTTTCGTGGTATCATTCCATCCTTGGACGAGATCTAAACACTCTTCCATCCCGGTAATGGAGACGAGCATGTTGTTCAGGAGGGACTCGTAGCGAGTGTTGATGTCGTCAATGGTAGACTTGAGATCTTCTGGGTTAGCGGGTCCTAGTTTAGTCTGAAGCAGAGCTTCCGCTTTCTCGATGACGCCTTCTACGACACGTCTAAACAAAAATACAATGAAATTAGGTCAGTTACATCTGGCTAAATGCAAAGAACGAAAACAAGACGGCGTACCGGTGAGAAATAGCGTCCTGCAATACAGCTTTAAGCTTCATAAGTTTGGACCTAGTGTCAGGAACGGATAACCAATTTGGAGGCTCTGATGCAGCTGCCGCAGCTTGTTCCATGGACAATAACCAGGCCAAGGTTGCAGTAAGTTGGTCATTGTAAATGGCCCACTGTTGACTTTCACTACTTTGCTTCTTTACAAGTTCTGCCATTTGACTATCCACGAGATCGAAGCGGTCTCGTAGCGATCGTAGATCTTGACGAAGTTTCTCTCTTCCATTGGCACCAGTGTCGGGGAATAGTTTTTCGCCCATTTGAACAAGGACATTTATTTTGAGGGAAAGTTGTTCCTTTTCAGTAGATAGGGCAGAAAGAAGGGGATTTCTTTGCTCTAGACTGGGCTCATCAATGAGTCGTGCATGGTTGTGCTCGAAGGTGGACAGTAGATCGGAGGCTTCGGAATATTTTGTTTCGAAGGATCTATGATCGTTTACGATTCCTTGCCATTTCTTTACCACCTGGAGAAAAAATACCTTAAGAAATGAATGATTAATGAAGAGTATAAACAGTAGTTACCTCTTTACTGAGCACATGCAACAACTGATAGCGATTGCTTATTTGTATCACTAAAGGTTTTATTCTCTCCGCATTTGAGGTTTGCA
This sequence comes from Folsomia inoculata, assembly GCA_034695825.1. Taxonomy (NCBI): domain Eukaryota; kingdom Metazoa; phylum Arthropoda; class Collembola; order Entomobryomorpha; family Isotomidae; genus Folsomia; species Folsomia inoculata. Next base: position 15,047 of record JAQIWQ010000164.1, on the reverse strand, counting down.
GCAGAGCATGAGATTGGTCGAGAAATGCAGTCACTTCTTTTTCAAATTTTGTAACAACTTCTCGCTGTGATGTAAAATTCTGGAAAGCCTCTTCCTTTTCGGGTAGGCTATTTTGTAAAACTTGTGATCGAAATACGGCTTCCTGCTCTCGAAACCATTTTGTATAGTTTTGCAAACCAACTTCAAAGTTTTGCCAATTGTGGAGCATAGACTTTAGACGCGTTCCTACAGTTTGAATGTCTGCAGCCAACTTTTCGTGGCCGTCTCGAGAGACTGTTCAAAAATCAAATAAATATATTTCGAAGTTGAAAGCAATTAATTACAACGCACCCGAAACATCAGACTCGATTGATTTAGCCCCAGCTTCAGAAGTACTCAGACAAACTGTTCCAGCAACTTCTTCCAATTTTTCTAGCAACTTGGTTCCCCTTCTAGAGTCCAGTTTAAGGGTTTCGAGTTGTTCCAACCGACGAACTATATCTGCTTTTTCTCCAGTGAGGTCCTCTAAGGAAGTGATTTTGTCTATTTGGCCATTCTTCCAGTCGTTATATTCGCGAAGGGAATCGTTCAACTTGACGTGATCAGATACGGAAGCTTCCAGCCGTTCCAACAAGTCTTTGGATTTTTGTTTGATGTCCTGAAAGAAATATGGTTCAGTTCAATTTAATACCTAAAGAAAAATGAAGTTTCAAAAAATTAGTGTTGGTTGTACATGAAATAACGTTTTAATTGATGAGATATAACCCTGGAGGGATGTGTCTTGTGTAAGTTCTACCAACTGTGTCGCCTTTTCGCAGACGGCTTCTACAAGAACTTGGTGTGATGCAATTTCCTGATTTACAATTTTATGATTTTGGAGTAGAGCCCGTTTCTCTTGAAGCGTTGCTTTAAGTTGAGTGTGGATTTGCATGGATGACTCGATCCCCTGATAAACATTTGAATGAAAGTGAAATAGATTATCAAAAGGTGACGATTATTTAGTACCTGTAGCCACTTGGTAAGTTCCTCTTGTGAAGTTGTAAAATCCCCAAATTGTGAAAGGCAAGCATCCAATTTCTGCCATGAAGACTGAATCTGCTCTCCAAGTGTCTCCCAGCCATCACGGACAGTTCGAATCTGTTGACGAATTATTTCTCGTCCATCAGGACTCGTGTGCGAGTAAAGTTTCTCTCCAGATTCTACCAGAGATTCCATTTCAGGAGTTCTAAGACTACGTTGGTCCAACAGGGTGGATAACTGCTGTCTTCTATCTTGTAGTATATTCATATCTCCAATAACCTGCGAATCAAGAAAAACGTTCTCAGACCATGAGAATCCTGTCTCATTAAGAGTTTACCTCGCTCAGTTCTTTTGTGTCCTTCTTAAGGCCCTCAATCCATCGGAGGAATTCGGCATGAGCAATATTAAACGATTCGTGTGATCCTCGGAAGTTTTTATACCGATTAATGGATTCTTGTAGTGGTTGAGCTAGTGAAAGGAATCGACTATTCAACTCTATAGCTTGGCTTTGCAACTCCGGATCTAGTGTCTCAGAGTCTTGAACAAGTTGAGCGAATTGTGGTTCCTTTTTCGATATTTCGGCATGAACCCCTTCAAGTTTTACAAGGTGAGCAGATTTTGCTTCAACGGTACTCTTGAATGATGGATCCTTGACTTGAAACTCTTTTTGTTTTACCCAAGCCAATAGTTCTTCCAGCTTCTCTTGGAATGCGTTAAGCTTTCCGTGTTCCTTCTCGAGTTTTTCTTGACTAGATTTACATTTAGATTGAAATTCCTGGAACTGCTCTTTAAGGTCGTTTACAGTAGATTGAAGAGATTCGTGGCCAGAGAAGTGTGTCCCTAGAAGAATCGATGCCAACTGTCTCTCAACCTTAAGAAGTTGACTGTTACCCTCGGGAAGTTGGAGTTGGAGTTGCTGCAAAGTGTGGATACGGGATTCGGAGTCGCCTGTTTCTGCCATGTCACCAACTGCACTGTTAAGTTCACTTTGGAGTCGTTTCAGCCAGTCACTAAAGTTGTCGGAGAGAAAGTCAAATTGTTCATGTTCGGCGACTTGGACTTCAGACTTGGCTACGCTTTCTTGCACACGTTTCTTGAGAGTTTCAAACTCCTGTATAACATAATGAAGTGTTAAATAACTCACTGATTGATATACTGGCCTATAGTGTTAGTGTCTCACCTTCGAAAAAGATTTCAGTCTCGGAGCGGAGTCTGGAAACTCTGCTAGTTTATTTTGAAGCGATGAAATGATTTCTGCATGAGCAGAAACGTCTTGGAGCATCGTCCTCCTGGCTTGAAGTGCACTTTTTTTGTCTACTAATGAAGGCTGAAGTGCCTCTAAATTTTTGTCCGCTTTGGAGGACACACCCTAAAATATACACATAATAAAATAATAATGTACTAGAAGATTTGACCCAAGTTCTTACCTCCAACCATTTGTCCAACTGGTTTACACTTTCATCGAATGAAGTCCATTGCATTTGTAATGCCTCCAACCGTTTCGCCATGGCGTTGCCCGTATCCAAATGCGCTTCCCATTTATCTCGTAAATCTCTTAGATCTTTACGAATACCTTCCTTACTTTCAGGAGTCACTCCGGAAATTATACTTTCTCCAGCTTCAACCGTTTTGTTTAACAGCTCCAGTCCACTCTTACATTCTATGATTTCTCTTACCTGCTCCAACTGAAATATAGCGAAACATCAAAAATTACAAAATTATAAAACGATCAAACACCCAGAATGCTGTACTTTGGCCTGATGAGAGGCACCAGACTTGTCGAGAGTTGTCATTTTCTTATTGGCGTTATCAATGTGTCCGTTAGACTCTCGAAGGAGGGTGTCAAATTTGTCCTTGCACCCACAAAGGTCCTGCAGTTTGTCTTTGAGGTTGTTTAAAAATTTAGCAACAGCAGCTACTCTATTACTTAAATGGCTGTGTGTTTGTCCCGTCCTTGAATCGGGAGAAAGTTGGAGAATCCTATTGCTAGTTTCGTTCAAAGACTTGAGTTTTTCTTCACAACTTTTGACATCCCGGAGAAGATTTTGATTCTCTTGTATTTTCTCCGTAAGTTCTGGAAGGCTGAGTTGGCTAAGAGTTTCGCTTCGAACAATATTTTCAAAGTCTTTAAGCCATCCACCAATTTCGTCAGAGTCTTTGTCGAAAGAATGCCATAAAATGGCCAGGTCGTTTAATTTTGATTGCATGTGTTTATGATTCTTTTCTACAACCATAAGATCATTCAAAATTTTGTTGAGTGTGTCCCCATGTTCTTCGAGTTTAGTGATGTAGTCTCGATTAGGAATATCTTGGAGAACTCCAAACGCGTCTTGTAATGGTGGAATTTTTTCGTGAGCTTCTTGAATACCTTCGCCCACTTCCTTCAACGAGGATTTCTTGGCTTCGAGACTAAAATTGTCGCTTATCGATGACGGATCACACCACTTAATTTTCTCTACGAGACCATGCACGATTTTGGCAAGTGAAGAATATTTGTCGAGAAAGTTTTTCTCCAACACTGCAATCAATGCGGACTGAACCATGTTTGATTGGTTTTCGCAAATTGTGAGTCGTTTCTTTTGTGTTTTCATGTCATTGAGAGTCATGGAGTTGTCCCACGATGGGTGATGTTCTTTCAATGCGACAATTTTGTTGGACACGGATTCAATGTGAGGTTTCAAGGCTTCGATGTCCATTCTGTAATCAACAAAATGTATTATACAGAAAACATAAAGAGGATAAAGAGAAATATTTAGACTTACTTTGCTCTCTTCAAAACATGGATTCTAGCAATGAGATCGGCTGGGCTTCCACTTCGGTCTTCACACTTGGAAATGCTCTCTTTTAATTTAATTAAGGATTCTGTATTCCCCCTGAGTGCTGTCTTGATCTCTTGTTCCTTGTCCTCAAAGGAACCTAATGTCTTTTCTAACGCTTTGGACAATTGTTCCAACTCTTTGAATTTGTCGTCCAGAGAAGTCACAAGTTGATCCAGTTGAGGCATTTCCTTTCCCGTCATCTTTTTTAATTGGTTAGCCTTAGATTGAACAGACACTTTGGCATTGTATTTGTCACCCAATTCGTCCTTGTACTGTCCCAATTTCATTCTCGCCAGTTCGCTATTTCCGAGCCCAGCTTCGGTATCCTGGAGGGACCCAAAAACATTATATTATACTTTCAAACCTTAACACTTCGGTTTGTAGAGTCGTTGTCTCTATCTCATTCAGTCAGACAGTATTTGCCCATGATAATAGCATGCATCACATCGCCGTTACCTGGAGGGAAGTGATTGTGTCCCCGAGCCATTTCTCCAAGTCTTCTTTTGTCCCTTCGATATTTCTCCAGAGCAAAAGTTGTGTCTCGAGTTTCGGTATGTGGCCCCCCACAGATTTGCAAAGGGTATCGTAGGATCCCTAATAAAATTGTTAAAAATTATTATGTGTTAAACATTGACACTAAAGCATTAGTCTACCTTGATTGTTGCATATTCTTGTGAAAGGGTTGCAGTGTCTGTAAGAGGGGCAAGAGAAGAAGCCAATTGCTGATTGAGAGCAGCACAATTCTCAACCACAATCTTCTTTTTCGCCAAAAGATCACCAGCCCGTTTGAGGGCTTCCAGCAGTGATGAAGCAGAACCAGAGTTGGCTGGAACTTCCTGTAGCACTGGTGATGCTAATTTGTCTCCATCCCGTACAAGAGCTTGAACGGCTTCTTTGGAGTCTCCATACTTTTTCCATAGGTGGATTGTATCCACTAAACCTTTCCAAGTAGTGTTCATTTCGCTTTGAAGTCGATCATATTCATCGCCCACGGATTTGAGGAGGGGTTGGAACTCAGGTGAACTGTTGGGGTCAGAACGGATGAGGTCCCCGCCAAGGGATTGAATACTGGCTTTTACGCTTTCCATTGCGGCATGTTTTTCAACCAATTGCTGTAATTTGTCTTTCATTCCCTCTACACAGTCCAAGCTGCACTTTTCTGGTTTGATAAGAGCGAGGGATTTGGACGTGTCTGCAAAGTATCGCTTAAAATCAGAGTCCAATTGTTTCAATTTCTCGGTTTGGGAACCAATTTTTTCAGTCTGTTGAAGAAGATCGGCAGAGCTCTTTTGCGCTCTTGATAATCTTTGCTTAGTGTCGAGAATTAGTTTCTCTGCCCTTAGAGGAAGAGAATTTGACTTGTCCAGTACGGAGAAAGTGGCAGAAAGGCTGGACTGATCGAGAGATTTAGCTTTCGGCATCCATTCTTCACACTTTTCTCCCAAATTATCCAGTGCATGTTCAATCTCGTGGATTTTACTCTTTTTGATCCCTGAAGTGCTTAACTGCTTGTTACAGTATTCGATGGCCGCATTAGTCTCGGAAACCTATTGCAAAAAATAATGAAGACACTTGAATTAACAATTATAAATGTGAGTGGACTGCAATTATTATGACTTACCCAGCCAGAGAGCTGAATCCACTGACTTAGCAGCTCTTTCCTGTCTGCTAACTTGGTTCCTAGTTCTTGATAAGCTTCGGGGCTGGAAAGGTCTGCCTTGTGAAGTTTAGCGTCTTCATCCAGCTCCTTGAACTGGCTCATATGATCAGCGTGCTCTTGCATCGACGAGTGCAGTTGCCCCATAGCTTGATCTAATTTGTCATAGTATACTTCGCAAGCTCGTTGCTTTCCTTCAAAGTCGGTGACCCATTGGTCGAAGTCGGAGACCTTTGCGTCAAACTCTTGACGAGCAATAATAGAGTCGGAAAGGTAGTTAAGCTTTCCTCGAACTTCATTAGAAAGTGCCTAGTAAAATCAAAGAGTATTTGTGAAAATACAACTGAATGTCACACACGACTGTCGCACCGTACCTGAAGTTTAGTTTTAAGTTTAACAAGATTGGAATTGAGAGCTGTTGCCCCCTCCGGGGACACGTGCTGAACAACAGCATCACATTCTTGGGTTATTCCTATGAGCTGGGACTGGTGGTCGGAAATCTCTGAATAACAAAATGTATGTAAAAATGAGACAAAAATTGCATGTTTCAACCTGCCCCATTTTTAATAAAAAAGAGGTCATGTACCTTTATTGAGGGCTTTGAGGTCAGTGAGAGCAAGTTCTAGCTGGGGTACAGTCATCGTTTTTCGATTCAATGGTTTCAGCAATACTTGCTCTGTAGATGTTAACCAGTCCCCAAATTTGCCTACCGAGATCTCGTACCTGCGACATTAAAAACAATTCAGGTGAATACTTTTAACAATATTACACTTCTTTAGGCAATTTGGTATGTACTTTTCCCAATTTTTAAGCAGCAAGTCAGCCTTTTCCTTGTTGGCTGACACGGAATTGTGAATAGTTGCCCATTTTGTCTGGGCCAGCTCCATTTCGTCGATGGCTAATGGACCAATTTTTTCACTTCTTTTCGCCGTTGCCGAAATTTTTCCTTTCTGAGCTTGGCATTCATTTGAAAATTCAGCCAATTTCTGAACCAAGTGTTTCGCGTCGCCAAGCTTAGTTGGTTTGCCCCATCCCATTGACACCTACGAAATTAAAGAAACAAATGATTTCGATAAACAATGCATGGATTTCTTGTGCAAAACCACGCACATTAACTTCTGCATTTTCCAACCATGGCGTAACTTCACTGAGTTCTGCTTTGACCTGCTCCACCACTGCCATGGCCTGTGAACTCGCCTGCAAAATTAAAATACAATATAATACCCTGATTTTACTGAATTTTACTGATGAACTCAACTAACCGCATTTTGAACCGCCACCGTATCATGAAGGTTGATCAATTCTTCCTTGAGGGAGTCGACTTGTTGCATTACTATTTGATTTTCTATGGGCGTAACGGCTTGCTCTCCTTCAGTCATTTCTGCTCTCAAAAGATCTTGTGCTTCCTTCTCAAAAGCTTGAAGCATTCCCATTCTTCTTCCGATTTCAGCTTGTAATTCTGCAATTGGTTGAAATGGAATATTAATTTAAATGCTCATTTCAGACCTTGTACCATAATATGTAATACCTTTTGTTTTCCTAAGTTTCTCTTCCGGAGTAAAGTCTGCAGAGAGGAGCTGCTGTAACGTTTTTTGTGCTCCTTTCATCCAGTTCCTCATTTCCTCCATCTTATCACTAAGAGCTTCCCATTTTTCGTTAGACTGTCCCAAGTGTTTAACCTTGTCATCCAGCAAAGACAACATGGTTTTTAAACGTTCCTCGATTTCGGCCACCTCTTCTTCCAGGACTCCAGCCTTTTCAGGGCTCGAGACAGAACCCAAGCTTTGAGCCAATTCTCTCAACCGCTTCAGCATATTTTCTGTAGCTTCTCGAAGAGCAATGCTCATATCTTGTTTTGCTCTTAATTCCTGAGCGACTTGTCTTGGGTCATGTTTTGGCACAATTTTCCTGAGTTCTGATTCAGCTTGGCCGAGAAGATGTAGAATGTCATCGCGTTGTGAACGATATTCTGACCAAACTTTGTGTACACCTTTCAAATGTTTCAGTTTATCATTTGCGTGGGCATAAGTGTCATTCCAACTTCTATCCAAAAGTGCAACTTGCTCTGGAATAAACGCCGGAGAATGGGAATCCTTTTGTAAGTCTTTTCCCTTTTGAAGTAGGCTCACAATTGTAGTCCGCTGTCCTTCCAATTGCTTGAGAAGATTCTGTTGCTGACCAATCAATCCTTCTACCTCCTCCAGGGACGATGGTTGTGCCTCATTGGCGGCGAAATCGTCGACATTTCCAAGAGCTGAAACAACTCTTGTGGTTTCTTCTCGATATCTGAAGCGTAGCAAAGCATTAGGGTGGATGGTCATGTTTTATGTCCTTCAATAAATTCAAAAACCTACGTGTAACATCGAGAGTAGACGTCCGTTTTGATCATAGTCATCTCAATAGTGGGAACGAGGTTTTTGTAGCGTGTAATGAGGGATTCTAGTTGGTCTTGTTCTTTCAATGCTTCTTCGTCCGCTCTACGAGCAACGAGCGAATCCAACATTTGCACCAATCGCTTCATGTCCTCTCGTCTTCGGTCTACTTCACGACAAATCTCCTGAATAACATGAGAAACATGATGACATTTAGTAGAGCTTTAAATACGTTGAAACCAACTACTACAACGACAAAAGCGATTAACCTACCCTCAAGGGCGCAAGCTGCTTTAATCAGACATATTCATGCACTTTAACTCTAAACTAAGAATGCTCAACGTATGGAAAACATGACAAAGGATTGTAAACTCACCACAAATTTGGCTTTTTCAGTCTCAAATTGTATAACGTCTGTACATTCTACCAAAATATTTTTTAATGCAACGTCCACCGAATCCATCCATAGTACCACTTCTTCATACCTTTAATAAATCAAACAGTAATCAAAATTAGCAGACGCAAAATAGTAACTACATTTTGTCGCAAATGATTTTATACTTTGCTTTGTAGGCATTCCACTGGACGGGGATTTCCTCAAGAATGACTCGAAGATTCTTGACTCTTTCGTTGATTGTGTTAGACGCAGCCTTGGCTTGGGATATTTGTTCCTTAAGACTAGTGTCCTCTGGGTGCTGAACCGTATAGCGGACTTCCATTTGTGACAACTTTTCCAAACATGCTTTTGCCTCTTTGCCGACTCTGCCCTTTTCAAAAAACGTCTGCAATAAAAAGACAATTAAAATTAAAAGTGAAAATGATGTCGATGTATGTATTTCGGCTTACAAGATGTCTCGTTAATACTGCTTGCGAGTCCTCTTTCCTATTTAAGAGCTGATGTTCATTTGTTATTTCTCTGTCCATTTCTTTGAGCAATGATGCTAAATTATCCTCTTCGAGTCGGAATTCTAATTTTGCCAAATGTATTGGAGCTGCTGCCATAATTTTCTGTAAATTGGATTCATGATTAAATGAGTTATGAATTTGTTGGTATGAATTCAAAGTTTATGACATGCTTACACCCCACTTAGCCTGCAGTTGGGCCACGGTCTTGTTGATGTGATCCATCTCTTCGGGAGATATCCACTGCTGTAGATCACGACTTGCTTGTGTCATATGGCGTAAGGGGCGATCGTTGATTTGATCAAAGTAATTCTACAAACAAGATTGAAATAATTACACATTTCTATAATGTCGATTGTCTGATTAAGTATTCACCTTATGGGCTTCCACAGTTTGTTTAGATTCTAAATTTCTTTCCTGTAACAACTTTTCTGCCGTACCCATCCAGTCCATGACAGTTTGCTTGTTCTCGTCATAATTCCTCCAGCAGCGGATACATTCTGTTAGTTTATGTTCCCATCCTTGAGCCTTCTGCTCAACACGTTTAAAGTGGTCGGTGAGTAGTGTCATATTTTTAACTAGGTTCTCCACCTCCGGGCCACGTTCTCCAGAGCGGACGATGCTTCCAACAACTTTGCTCTTACTTTCTAGCATAGTTTTGCAGTAGAGGGTTTTGGCGAAAAATTGCTGTAATCAAACACGATAGTTTTAGGATCATCAATGGCTTTGGATTTGATCTTAAGTAGTACCCTGTGCTTGTCCAGGAGTTGTTGAACAGATTGAGGTCCTCCGGTAAGAACGTGGGAATTCATGAGCAACTCTGCACTGCTCAACCATTCCGCAATTTCCTGTTGACCTGCTTCCAGGGATTCTTGTTGAGTGAGAAGTTGATGGATTTGCGTTTGGCGTTGAGGCACCTGAGCTCGAACACGAACCAAAGATTCTATCCAACAAAACATTAATTGTGATACAATTAGTCATATGATTTTGGGAGAAAAGCTTTTGCCTGTGTTTATTCATATCAGTAAATAAGGTAAAATAAATGTATTGTTTTACACAACTCACCCTTTTCTTTCTTGATAGTTTTCATAAGCCGATCCACTTCGTCCCCACTTAGCTCAGGAAGAAGGGACTGGAACTTTTTACTTATAATGCGCCATTCTTCGTCCATGTCGTCAATTTCAGACATTATTTTCTGAAATACGAACAGAAAATAATAAAACACCGTGGATAACATAAAATAAGCTAAGCTACTTAAGGTAAGATAAGAAATAAGCTTACCTGTAAAGAGTCTTGATAGTCCTTTGCCGCATCCACGTTATGGGGTTGTGGTGCAGCAATAATCTCTTCCGCATTCCTCAACCACTTTTGAAGTCCGGATAAAGTTTGAAGAAAGTCTCTACGCATACGGAGCATCTGTCCAGCATACTTGTACTGCTTGACATGACTAAAGAGGACCTCCCACTTGGAGGATAGAATAGCAAAATGGGACTTTAACCCTTCAACAACCCCAGAATCACACGTGGCACCGAGAAAAGATACAGTGTCATTGAGCAAAGTGTACTTGTCGTGCCAAACTCCAACGTCCTACAATTATTAAAACATTCATTAGCATGTCTATAAAATATCGTTCTTGTCTTGTAAACCCAACCAACCTGGAAGTACTCCATCCGTTCATCTTCTGGTAAATGGACCATAGGAAGAGATCGGTCTATCCAATCTTCCAATTCGGGTACGAGAGAGTCATAACGTCGCCAGTACGCTATAACCTCCTCCAGCATGCTTTGCAGGCATCGGAGCTCCATACTTACAGACTTCCAACGCTCTCCAATCTCCCATAGGAAATGATCTGCTATTCGTCCTTCTCGTGTGTCTAAGAATAAAGTTTCGAGTAAAAATCTTTTTCAGAAATTTTCCCTTTTAAAACAACGAACCTATTCCTCCTTCACGTTTGAATTCTTCAATTACATGTTGCATGTCAATGTACTATAAAATAATAAAACCAAATGTATGCGTAACAAGTTTATAAGTTTTGTTATAATATGTCGGTATTTTCTTACAGCTCTTTCAAACTCTTGGAATATCTTGTTCTTGTTAACAAAATTATTATATTGTTCAAGAAGAGTTTTTACATGATCCTCTCTTCCGTATTTTAGAGTCCATTGTTTCAGTCTGAAATTAAATTATATTACCAATGGAATGGATATAGAAGCATTCCTCTATCTTCTTCAGATAAGGGTTGCTCACCTATTCTCCACAAGAACAATAAATGCTACCAGACAGCACTGTAAATTGGTAAATAAACATACATTGACTTCAACAATCAAATGAGTGTGAATGAGAATGAATTATTGAAATACATGCCTTATGTTCTAAAAATTTAAGTTTGACAGCTCTCCTAGTAGCCAGGGGTCCAATGGCATGGAGTCTTGTGGCCATAGACTGTAACTGTCCTGAAGGCAGTTGGGTGGCCAAAGGTGTGTTGAGGGCTTCAGTGAACCTGGACAGCACCTCGGGTAACTTTATGAAAAATGCCTACAAGAAACAAAGACAATAAAATACCATTGGAATTTTTAAAACTAAAATACAAATCCTACTTTGTGGTCTTCGATTTTGGCGTTGAGAACACGTGCGGCTTCGTCGTCCATCACAGAAGGTACATCATCACTGGTGACTAGAAGTTCCGCCTTGGCCAGCCATTCTCCAAAACCACCAAAGGGTTCCGGTAACCCAGCATCGAGTCTCCATTCCCATTCCTTCAACTGCCATCCAAATCAGAATTTTCAAAAATTAGTCCAAATTTTCTGAACAGTCTTATTCCAAACCTGAGATTCCAACTTTCTCCACAAAGATTGAAGATGTGCCCAAGAGTCGGGAGTGATACCAACTTGTGAATGAGATTCCACTAAAGATTTTAGTCTATGATATGGTTCCTGCTTCAACTGGAACTCTGAATTAAGGGCTTCATACTGCGGATAGGACAAAGGTAGGGCCCCAGTCTGCTTCATGTGTTCCATGTACTGCGTCTTTTGCATTAACCACGTTTGTAATTCGTCATAAAGCCCTTGAACGGATGAGAAAGCATCGGCTTGAAGACGAGGTTCGTTGCTTTTATGAAGAAACTGCGCCACGTACGTCATGATGGATTTTTCATCGGGTCGAGGCACATCCACGTCCTCTGGATCAAGTAGGCGAGTCACGCCCAACTCTTGTTCCGCCACACGAAAAGCAGTTTCTAATCGGGTACGATTCGATGCCTGACGAAGTCCTTCCATATCCACCAGACCGGGTCGGATACTGTTAATAATTGCAAGAAAAGCGTTTCCGTCTCTCCAACTGTTGCCAAAATCATTTACAGCGACTCCAAATCTCCTAAAAACAAAAACCAGCATATTACAATTTTGCCCATAATTTTTAGAAATACTATGAATGCTTCATAAATACTTGTGGGCAACTTCCTTGACCCAGGCCAAAAGTGCTTTACGTGCTCCGTCTCTCCAACGATCCGTCGGTGTCATGCGTCCTTGTATGTGGGGTGTAGTTTTAGGAGAGCCAGAATCAGGTCTTCCCCCCTCCAGCTGCGAGGTAGGAGTTGGTGTAGGTGCACCGAAACGATAGCCCAAACTAGCCAATACTTTGGTATTTTCTTCAATCTGTGTCATAAAAAATTAAGTTAATTGGGTTCATCTACACAAGTCCAGTTTTAGGGTGAACCACTAATTTGTGTATATACTACTTTTACTCTACATCACATACATCAACGATTATTGTTGTTGTTTGTCTGGTTAAAATCACTGCAGGCAGACAAGTTACAAGCAGAAATTGAGACGATGCAAGCAAGAAAGGTAAGAAAGAAGCAAATTGAGACGTCTAAAAAGTGAGACAAAGATGTATAACGCCAACCATAAAACCATGCAACATTGGGTAAGTGAGTTCTTTAGTGCAAAGAGAAAGGCGATTGAATGAACGTACCACTTTGGGGTCCCTACAACGAAGCTGAAGAAATTCACACAAGTAAAGGCATTAGTTCAGAGTTATTTAGTTAATCATCACAGTATGGAAAGAAATGATTAATAATTCAGTATCATAACATCATTGACAAGTAATATGTACTTATACATTGCTAGCCCAACCTCCACGTAAAACGTATCAATGTGTTTGCTTTCTTGTTATTTACCTGAAAGTAAAGAATGATGGTCCAAACCAATCCCAAAACTACGGCAGGTTTCCCGTCCACCACATCGGACGAGTTGATATTGACAAGTTTTATCTGCAATTCAACAAAACGTAAAACAATCCGATAATATCAACCCACCCACCAACACAACCCACCTTTTTCCTCTGAAGGAATTCGAGGGCAGTGTTGCAATTTGAGAGAAAGTGGGGTCGTTTAGCGTTCCTTCCTCTTTCAACGGGCTGTAAAATAATAGTGCATGCAGTTGGAATCACTCTTACTTTCTTCCTTCCATCGTGCCCAGCACAGCTTGACTTTCTCCAACTCAACTCACCAACTTTTCTCCAGAGAGGACTTGGAGCAAGGCTAAAAGACGGGTACCATCCTTTAGGTCATCGATAAGGTCAACAATATGAAGGGGAGGCACGTGCTACACACAGACACACAATTATTTACATCTTTTAACCTTTCATGCAACCAAATTAACGAAAATGGTCAGATAAATTAAATTCCATGAATGTCATGCAATCCAAATGGAAATGGTCGCAGAAAAAAATTCATGGAGGATGAAAAAACATACAAAATACTTGTACACCTACGACGAAATACCGTCAATGAACTGAATTGCCCATGTATCAAAAAACGGTATCTGTGATTGTCATTAAATGTCAGTCAGTTGTCGGTTAACTTGCAAAGGTCACGCCACCTCAAGTCAATCATTTCCTGGTTCCCTGTCCTGACAGTGAGTGTGATTATTATCTGAGCCCATTTTACTTGGAAAAGTTATTTTCATGGCATGTGTAAAAGTCTGGTGGCATGTTTTCTCTTAACTGAGGGGGGAATTAAAGCATTTTTGTTTTATGGGTGAAGGGTGAATGCAAATTCGTTCGTCAGTGCGTGATTTGGATGGATGATGATGCCTTGATTTGATTTAAAAATGGGTTTGGCATTCAACCTTTTTTGTTTCCAGTACTTACTTTGGCGAGATACGAGTTGATCCAGTTAACAAAAGTCTTCTTTTGAACCCTCTCCTGCTCATCTATGGGTGGACCAAAGTTATATAACTTCACGTTAATTTATGCAATCCGTCATTTATCATTTGCAAAACATTTTATCCAAGCATTTTACATTGCAAACAAAGCGAATAATTAACAATTAAACACGAATAGGTAACTATATAATTGCAAGTCAGATAGGTCAGATAAAAGAAAAGACGATAAGTTTCATAGCATAATTTGCAGTAGTTTGGTTAGTTAATGTAACACTTGTAACAATAGCTTTAAGGGGTCACATCAGGAGATGCATTTTTGTGTCATATGTCAATAAAAAATATAGCCCAACTGAACAAATGCAACCAATCAACAACAAAAACTAATTATCGCTGAATCATGTAAAATTAGTGGCGACCATCCTTTAACTTTATTAATCTCTTTCATTATAAGAATAACAAGGTTGTCTGGTCTGCCTGTCTGTTTTGTATGAAACGAAAGCTCAAATTGAGTGACACTAGTTTAGCAATTCATGCGAAGGTAACATTATCAAAACATTTTTATTAGTACATACATTTTGAATTACTCTGATTTTGTGGACCTCACTAATCAACACCTGAAGTTTCAAAGAAGGGGGTGCTAATGAAATACAATGCAAATTCAAACAAATAATGTGTGGGCGACCATCATAATGTCTGTCAATATTGGAACACTCGCAATGGAGGTGTGCACCTATATTGCGTGAAAATCTGTGGTGATCACGTAGTGCACACTACGTGTGTCAATGAATCACAAATCTATTCCCTGTCGAAATTTTTTTTAAATCATAGCCATTTGGATGTTTTATCGATTTTTCAAAAGTGCCATTTCCGCTGTGAGAATACTTACGCCTTGCGCCAAATGGCGAAATCAGAGTATATGCCCATAGTTTGACAAATTATTTCTTTGCACAAGATTTTTTGCTCGATCGGGACTAATTCCGCGAAAATCTGTGAGGATCACGTAGTGCACCTCCACTGTCAGTACCACAAATAACTGCAGAGTTTGCATTCAGTTGTAAATAAACCGGGTAAACGGGTGTACCGAAGTATTTGGAAAGATTGGACATTTTTGTCCGGTTAAACCGTCATTATA
>JAQIWQ010000163.1:0-23327 GCA_034695825.1 Folsomia inoculata | reverse complement strand
GAACAGATTAATGTACAAACTAAAATATTATATGAAAGGTTTATCCTAGTTGAACAATTGCTATTAATAGAAAACCCTAATTTATCAAATTTTTATCCGAGGATAAAATATATCTTTTGAACAGATTAATGTACAAACTAAAATATTATATGAAAGGTTTATCCTAGTTGAACAATTGCTATTAATAGAAAACCCCAATTTATCCAGTTTTTATATAACATTACGGGTAAACTGGGTGCATAAGATTCCTCAACCTTGCAGTCATGGGATGAGCTGGGTTCGGTGTTAAGAATGACCAAGAGTCAATAACCAATTGCTTTCGTTCAAAGTATGGCACAACTTTTAATACATCGCACAGCATTACCACCGGCGTCTGAAGGTTGTAGAGAATATCCAGGCGCCCCCAAGCCACAATACAAATCTAGTAAAATAAAACGATACCGATTAATGAACTTTACTTAGAGATATATCAAGGGCAAACTTAAGGCAGTATTAGTTCCCACCCAACCTTATTTTGTTCAATGTCGATCATTTGTAGCTTTCGCTTTTTAAACATTTTACCGTTGCGAAACACGGATATCTCTGGTCCACAATATGTGATCAGTCCAATCACACCTGCATCGGAATTATTAATATATACATATGACTAATATCGAAACATTTGAGACATACTTATTCTAGTTCCACAAGGAAATGACGATAGATTATTCTTGAGGATAGTGTAACAATTTGATGATCCTAATTCGTTGATGGATGTATCAAATATCAATGGATCAGCCCATGCTAATTCGTACTTTGAATGGCCACTACGGCGAGTAATAACGGCAGGATTATTAATTTCGTACATGGTGCCCTCCTGCATGCAAAATTTTTCATGATTATCCAGTCATCCCAAACTTCATATCATTAACAGTAGACATATACATTTAAATATACCTTTAAAACACTGTAATACATTTCCACTAGTTCGCCATGTAGTTTCATTTCAATGGTGTCTCCCTGATCTTCAAAAATGAGAGTCAAACGGTCTTTGCCAAACCAGTTCATTTTACGTATTCCCTTTAGTTTTCCAATCACGGAAAACTCTCTGCTACAAAAATCATAGCATCAAACCATTTAAAATATGTATAATTTATTAGTAAAATGCCTTACTCCATAAGAAAGGGATGTAAGTTTCGGATACGTAAAAAGTGGGGTTCATTTCCAGGATCATCATTGGTGGTTGGTAAACGCAAAATACTTGGAGTTATCCTATCGGGATGCCTTTCCATGTACTGACTTAATAATCCAATTTCATTAAATTCTTCTATTAACTCCTGTTGACTTTCCTGGCGTTTTTCATTCGAGGTCGATTGATCGTCCAATATTAAATTTTCTGATTTTACAATGGCAAATACAGCCCCATCTACAAAGTTCACCAACCAATAAGTTACACTCCATGAACAAATACAGATTATTTCAAATACCTTTGACACTCTTTAACATTGGCTTTAGAATTTTACGCAAAAATTCTCTAATATCGGGCACTACGGATTGGACCTTTATGAGGGAATTTAAGGAGACGAAGTGACCATTCTTTTTCAGAACCGCGAACCAATCTCCGTTTAGATATATCATGTACTGCTCTTGATCCCTACATTAGTGTCATTAATTATAATATTTAAAAAAAACTTAAAAACAATTCACTGTACCACATACACGAAATGCATTCTGCAAAAAACTCCGACCCGTTGAGAAGAATTCAAGCTAATCATGTCAAACCCTTTACTGTTCAAGGCTAGCGTTAATGCCTCAATGTCGGCTGCCATACGTTTATTAGATTTCTCTTTTTCCGGCTGTATAATGAAAGTATTATGTGCAAAAGTACAAAAGAAAAAAAAACCAGCTTACCAATCTCTTCATAATTTCCTCCTTCATGGTCTGCCCTGAGGCTTGAGCCATTGACATCAGAGAGGTTTCGGTGAAAACATTCGCCTGGAGAACATTATTCAAAGCACAAACTGCTGACAATCCGTCCTAAAATTGAAAATCTTATTAATCACCTATTTTATGATCCTAATATTCACTAGCTACCTTTTGAAATGCGAAAACTTGAAAGAGTTCCGACTTCTCTTCATCACTGAGTACTGGAATCGCTATCGCAGTCCTCCTGAGCTCGTACACATCTAGCGGGTCAATCTTGTAAAACATGGACCACAGAAACGCCCCTTCAGTTGGAAAGGCATCTTCCGTGATTTCTTCGTTTACATGAAACACAGATAGAAGACCGATTGCTGATTGTCTCAGTGAATCGGGTACCATGTTCCAATTCATCGTGTGATTGCAATCACAGTTTGAGTCGAGACAGAAAAGAGTTTTTGATTTAACAATCGCCAGTATAATAACTTCCAGGCGATATTTTATCGGCATCTCCGCAAGTACTCTTTTGACAGGGAGCTTGTTTAAGGGTTGATAGCTTATTCCTAACTGATGTACCCTTAACATTGGGATCAGTAGTATGACAGCCTAGAACAGATTAAATAATAATTATGCACAACGTAAGAAATTAGGTCAAACGTGATCACTTACCACTATGTATGCTTCTAAAAATTTTGTTGCATTAGTCCGTTCAAAAACATCCCCTTCCTGGGATAAAATACTCCCGACACACCATGCTCTAGAGCCTTCGTCAATGTGTGAATAGATTGTATCATTTAGGACTTTGTCATGATACGACGATAAATCACCGTCAATTGACTTTCCCAAATAAATATCAATTATTAGAGACGAGTTGTTTTTATGGTTTTCCAAAAATGCAGGCAAATGGTGTTCTATAGATTGTTGGGATGTTGAATTCAACATCCCGTTCAGAATCCCTTGTTTGATTGCAACAACCCAGTAGACACCAGGGAAGCGTATAGACAATGCTGGATGCATGATATACGATTCAAGGTGGACTAATTTTTTGGCGACACCAACGGCATTCATTTCCAGATCTTGAGTATTTTTGATATCCACGTCGTCGAACAATGAAACGTGGAAAGGATTTACGACCTTAAGGTGACGACCCGTTCTAACAATAGCGTATGATATCATATCATTGATATGTAATTAAAAAATGTTCATCTTGGAGAATTAATTTAAGGAAAAATGCCACTTACGGATTTAATCTTTGTGAAGATGAAATGTTAACTGTTAATTCAGCTTTACGTTTAGCAGCACCAGCTTTGGCTTTTTTTCGACTTTGGGTTAATCCGACACCCAATGCGGTAGAGTGACTTCTAATGGTACCCGTAGTGTGTAATAAATACTTAATATTAATCAATTGATAATTGTACACTCACCTCTTAGACCTCCAACTTGTAATTTGTTTTATTGATGTTAATAATGACCCACGTTTTACTTGGTTATTAATTTGATAGATGGGTTTCCCATTTCTTGCAAAATGTCTCATTGTTAGCGTATAATTGGAAGGTATCAGTCGGAATTTGTTCGGTAATTCAGGTTTACGGTTCCAATCCTTGCAATACGGCATGACGTCGTTAATTTCCAGACTAGGGACCCTAAACACAAAATATTGTAAATAAGCATCGCCGGTTCCTAATACGCTATGTTATGTGCATGATTGTTGGTTCACACTTCTAGTTCAACATAATGGTGCCTTATGACCTAATTCCATACATTATTATTGTTATCATACCCAGATCCAGTCTCAGCGTCCGATCCAGACATACCGAAAGTAATTTCGTCAACTACTTTATTGACCTTGAGAATCACGACACACTAGATGTTTACACTAATTATTAACTGTCTACACTATTTAATTTTTATAGCACCGGTCGTGAAAATTACTTTCGTATAAATTTTATAAAGTGACGATTGAGTAAAAAGTTTTGTTTAAGTCCAAGCTAGGGCAAAGAGACGGGATACCAGAAGCATTCCTTTGCCTTAAGATAGTTTCTACAAGAATCAGCTTGTTGAATGTTCGACTCGACTCAAAATATTTCATGATAAGATAAGAATGAGAAAAATGATAAGAGGAGCATTCTCTTACCGCTCTCATATTTTGAGATTTTCATTCAGTCACAACACATTTAAGCTCGCCCCCATGTACAGCTTCAGGTGTACCTATTCCATTGATGTGCCCGTATTATGGGACACTAGTATGCAATTATTAAATTATCCAGTTTTGCAACTGTTACGAATGAAATTTTGAAAAACGTCTAATAAATGTATATTTATAATCCACTTCATAAATTGATGGGATGTTTAAACTACTAATAGAAAAAGGGCGACGATGGGCATTGAATCTAAATTGGAAAACCAACTACTGCGACCATCAAATGGATCCAGAAAATGAGCTATGCAATAAATATACAATATATTTCTGTAATAGACACAACCATCCAATTTGAGACCGCCTTATTTTTCAAACACCCATACATGAAAAGTGTACCTGAATACAAAATTGGATGCCCTTTGACACCCTTTGAAATTTGAGATACATATTTTCACGCTAATGTAGTATAGACATTAGTCTTTAAGGATATGCCAGCTAATTTGAGATGAATCATCTTAATCTCAACTCATAATAACTTTATAATTTGTATAGAACGTCTCAGTCCAAATTTCATAGATTTTACAAGAGTTGTATGACCGGATAATATGGCTTTTAAATGGTTTTACTTATTTACTTGCCAAAAGTTTCACTAAATACAGCAGTTAATCAGTTTCATATATATTAATTATGTTCGCTGGAGGAGTGTCATACGTTACTCATATCGTAATTGAAAACGGAATTAATCAACTTTCATGGAATGATAGTGAAGAGGTTTGGACCTTAATAATTAATTTGTTCTCAATATTGAATATTTAAGTTGACTCAAATTCTATATTGTAATAGGATATTTGTAAGTTGTCATCCACACTTGATCAAATAGAAAAGACTAAGGAATTTAACGCACATCCAACTGTCCTCCAAGCAATCGAAAATATTCCAAAGTTCGTATGGCGAAAGGAATGGGAGAACGAAATTTACAACAAAATGCTACAAATTCTAGCAGATAGCATGTTCCAAGCCATTATAGATGGATTCCAGCCGCGTATACCTTCAATAACTTGGATGTCAATAAGGTGGAATGATTCACAAGCATGGAGAGTTTTAGAAAAGCTGCGACCATCATCATTTGGGTCATTCATTAATCACTTTTTGGATCAGAGGATATCAATTATAGAAAAGGTACATATCGAAAGTCTATAATGTAATGGGTATCGTTTTCATGTCTTTATTAATTTCAGATAATGAAGTGTTTTCTAGAAGGAGACGAGTCGTATCGTAGCGTGGTACAGATATTGCCATTCTGCGGTCCACTAACAGAATTGATGTCCAACATAATACAGGACTGTGAGAAGGAAGTGTACGCCAATTCGCTGCTGATTTATTTGACAAAACGGGGCGCAACGTTATCTGGATTTGATGATCAACGTTTTTACCCATACCAGGTATAAGTTTATTTTCATTTTCATTAACTTTTAGACGGTTACATTAAAAAACTTATAATGTAGGTGTTCAAGAAGGGTGATGCCAAAGGTTTCGTTGAGGAGGTCAAGTCTGCATTCATAGACACGGTTGAAACGGAAAAAATTGCTCTACTGACTGACGTTGCGTCAAATATATCAGAAGTTGAAGCTTTGTGCGCTAGAGAGGAACTGGAAAGTGAATTGATCCCACAATTCGAGAATATTTCGTTTGAAGGAAACGTCGACAAACGCCGAAAATTTCTTCAGTTTGTAAACCAAGTTTCGAATGAGGCATTTCTTTCTCTACAAGAAAACACATCGTCTTATTTTCTGCCACAAATGTTTTGTTCTTGTGACTGGGAGTCAATGTATTGGATAATTCAAGTTTTGAGGAAAGACGAAATCTATAGGAAAGAAATTGTGTCATTCGTCCACTACACACTTCCTGTTGAAGGTGGAGATTATGGATTTCTACTCCCGTGCCTAGAGTATTGCCTAATGGGTAATGTTTTGAATTTGAAATCAACTAATGACCTTAATACAATGAATCCTAATAATTTTAGGTGAACGCCCGAAACATTTTGAACAACAATGCTTACAAGTGATTATATCGTACATTGAGGATACCAAATCCACGTGTGACTACAAGTCTGCAAAAATACTTGACAACATTCAACTCACACAAGAGGAACTTCAAAATCTTCATTCAGTAGCAATAAAAGCAATGATATTTAACTTAAACACATTCAGTTCATGCCTTCTAGTTCATCCAAGGTTGACTGCACTTCCCTTAGGAAAGGACTGGATAAAGATGTTACAGTTTTGTACCATCGTGGATGTAGGATGTACATACAACACGAATTTCATGTTATATTCATTTAGACATGCAATTGATCTGGACTATATCTTCAAGCAAAGGAATTTCATCGACAAGTTTAAGGTTTTATCACCTAACCAACTCGCCAGTATAATTTATGAAGCACAACTGCTTGGAAAATTGGAGCGTATCATGGCGCTGGTTAAAGAGAACTTATTGGATAAGAAAGCACTGGAAGGAATAACATCATCCCAGGAGTTTGTTATTCAACCTTCAATTAAAGTGATCTTGGAACATGATGACTTGACACTTGTAAAATCCCTTATAATGCGAATTGATAAGATTGGTGACTACATAGGTATTTCTATTCTTAGTTCCATCAGTAATCGGTTATTATTACAAAAAACTTTTATAAATGTATTGCTTTGATTCAGAGTATCTATCCCAAATAACTGAAGTACTAAAGCACTGGCTTCAGAATGGTTTAACGGGACAAACTCTCGCCATTTGCGCAACAATAATGGAAAAATTTCCAATAGAAACAAAAGAACTCGTCCCTATCTGGTAACTATTAGTAAATAAACGCCAAATTTTAATTGGCAACATTTCAATTAGAATTTGACAATAATTAAACAAATTTTAGGAGTCAACGCGTAATCATCAGTGGTAGTCTGGCTGAGACTTCCGTAATTTGTCGGCACCTCAACAAAATATGGGATCCGAAGTTTTTAAAAATTTCAGCAAAATGTTTAACACTGATTGAACAGGGAGTGAGGAATTCGGAAATAATCGAACTGGCAGCTAAGGTGTGGATGGACGGATGAATTTTAATGAAGGAGCTTGAATTTTAGAAGGTGAAGGTCTTGGGAACCAGACACCATATGTTCGAACACTAGAATAAATTAGGTTATTGTCATTAATAGAACTGGAATTGTCGTTATAAAGTGTTAAAATTATAAATGTATTACCGTTTTCTTACTGTAAGTGTATACGTTCTTGTGCTTGGACTTCTCAGGCAGGTTTATTTGAATAGATTGGCTAAATTCATAAACCCATGGATTTCGACTGGTCGAGCCACACTCATACTCCTCAAGTAGTCCAAATGGAAGATGCTATAGTTTCCAATTAGTTATTAAGAATTAATTCTAAATATAGGGTACAACCGAATATTACCGGCAACATCGGAAGAACGTTTTTATGGGTTTCTCCCGTCAAGGTTTGGAGTCCTAAAATCATTCTCTGTTTACCTGCTGACTTCTGCTTATCTACACTTTGTCGATAAACGACAGGAAAATGAGTTTTAATTCTTTGTGCAACTCGATCATCGGATAGCGCTGGCACCGCGTCGACCTCAATTTTTGGTGCGCCCATTTCAATGTAAATTAAAAAGAAAAGATACTGATACATCAATGGAATTTCCTATTTTCAAAAGAACAGATTCAATTTATAGATAACAAAAAAGGTTCAATAACTCATCATGTTGCATTATACCACATACCATAAAATTGTTTAGAAGGATTGACAAAATCTCATTTAGGCACTTGTAACTGGCATCGAGTTTGGAGGCAACATATTTACTTGCAAACTTTGTCGTGTTTATAAAAAACTCTGATTTACTCAAATCTCTGTTATTTTTCTTAAATTCTGCTTCAATTTTGTCAAACATAGAAATAAATAATGTTCCTTCCATAATGAAAGATAATAACGATTGTCCACTAACGTTCGCTGCAGAAAAGTTCGCTCCCAAAATTATTTGTGATCCAGAAGCGAAACTACAACTTAGTCTTCAGTTGATTAGAAAAATAGATCCAAATCTTCTATGGCCAGTCTTCCAGCAACCACAAGATGGGAATACCTTTAACAGTTTTGCTCATAACGTTCAACTATGGTACCTCCAATCCCCCACAATCTCATTATCACAGCTTCTCGAAATGTTAGGTGGGGAAGGAGATTTCCAGGAGATTTGTAAACTTTGGATGGTATGCGATGTTTTGAATATTTATTCCAAATACCAATTCTATACTGGCAATGAATTATTACGTTTTAAATCAGGGCTCCCCTATTGCAAGAGTATTTACCCTTGGTGGCTCGGAACTGTATCAACTAACAGTTTCAGTTGCTGGAGCGGTATCGATATCCAAGACTATACATAGTTTGTGTATTCGGATTTCTGATTTTGTATGGATTTATTTTGAAAGATCACAGCATGAAGGGTCCGTAATACCGGAGTTTATAAACGTTACCTTCTTCAATAAAAAGTATAGACTCGTTGGGGTAAGGTTTTAATTGATCTGAATAATTACAAAATTACAGATTGAAGACAAACAATTAAAATATTTTATTCTTGTCTCAGTTTGCATCTAAATGGAAAGGTAATTTCTTCGTAACTTGCCACCTACATGAAGAAGTTTGGAAAGTATTCAGGATGGACGGTTCTGAGCTGGATAAATTTGCTATATCGGAAATTGTGATAGCATTTACTTGTTATTCCATCTTTGCTGTATATGAGGCCTGCATTAAAACTCAACCAATCGGAGAAGGTAATAAAAAAATCTAAATGATAAACATGACTTGAATACGTTATTTGAATTAGGATGGAACAATTTTATGGAATTGAGCCCCATAGATGCACAATTGGTTTCGGCGTTTTATGAACAAACAGTGACTCCAGAATCATCTCAGAATGATGAAGAAATTAAAATAAACAATGCATATGAATCCGCTGTTCGGGAATGTAAGTAACATTTCAAACATAAAACAATACCGAATATATAATAGTGTTAATCTTTGTTTACACATTGTTACATACAGACGTTCCATCGGCACTCAATCAGGCAAAAGCCGAACTCCAACGTTTATTGAACTATACAGCGCCAACTTTAACGCATGATGCTTATCAAAATCTGATATTGATGACAGCTGGTCAACCAATTGGGTTTCAAAACATGAATCAATATTACACTGTTATCACAGAGGATGGTAAACTGTATCTGGTTAGTGGAAAGACTAGAATTCTTCTTTGCTCACGTAAGTATTATATATTTCATTATTATTAGAAAGTTATAACGAACTAGTATCACAAACTTTGTTTCCAATATTAGATTGTTTGGGGAAAGCCAAAAAGCTGAAGTCCACGGCATCCCCCAAATGTAGTCTTCATATTGAAGGAGAGTATCAAATAGCAATGGCCATAATGAAAACAGCAATGGGAATAATTGTTCCCAGATATACAGTTGTTGAACGAAAGGTACCAATGGGTAAAGTGGAATCTATACTAAAGAAAAAACGACGAAGATCGGATATTATTTGGGAAGGGGCTGAAATCATGGATATCAAATTCTGGAACGATTCCGAAAATGCACTAGCATACTATGCTTCCGCACAAGTATTACATATTTATATTAATTAGAATACTGAGTAAATAGCCTCTATATATATATGTTTATTTCAAATTTCAGTTAGCATGTTGGCTGCGTCACACTTCAAAATTTATTTCCAATTGCCCGTACATATTTGAGAATATTTCATTAATCAAATCCATGCCATGGTGCAATGTGAATCTTAAGAAAATGAAAAAATTCTTGGAAATTATACTCACAAAAAATGATCTACAGTTACGATGGGAAAACTGTCCATCCCCTAATTACGAAGTTGTTCATGAGAAGTTGCTTTTTAAATTCAGTGGGAGCAACGCAGACTTCGGCGTGTACTCCATCGACTTTGACATTCAAAAAGGAGAAATTGGAAAATCAATTGGACGAATAAGCAGCAAGACGAGTGGTTCTGTACAGAATCATTACAAAAGACTTCATCCAGATCACCTTTTAGAACTACTCGCTAATAAAGATCACCAATTAAATCGTATGGCCAAAACGCCTCTGAAAGTAATGTTACCATTATTAGAATCTGCGTTTCAAGTTAGTAACCTGTTGGCGATGATTTTCGAGAATAAGGATAAGAATGGTAATTCTACAAAATTGTTAAACATTAAAATTGAATTGTTCCAATCTTTGCCAAAAGGAGCTAATTTTAATGATTATCTGAATGTGATTTGCAAAAAATACTTTTCCAGATCTGTATCTTTGCTTGATATGGAAATTATTTCAATTTAATGGTCAAAGTCTAACTAATCGAGGTAATCCCATTAGATTAATGGATAAGCGGCATCATGGGTATATTAAAAATGAGTTCTTTAAAATTTGTATAAAGATAAAATCAAAATTTGTCGTAGGATAAATTGCATTAGAAATTGATAAAATCAAAATTTGTCGTAGGATAAATTGCATTAGAAATTGATAAATACAAAATTTGTAGTAGGATAAATTGCATTAGAAATTGATAAAATCAAAATTTGTCGTAGGATAAATTGCATTAGAAATTGATAAATACCAAATTTGTAGTAGGATAAATTGCATTAGAAATTGATAAAATCAAAATTTGTCGTAGGATAAATTGCATTAGAAATTGATAAAATCAAAATTTGTCGTAGGATAAATTGCATTAGAAATTGATAAAATAAATGCCATAAAAATACAGTTGAGAATAAGGATTCATTCTGCCCTTGACTTTACTCTGCTAACAAGATTAAAAAGAAAGTTGAGTTTATTTATTGTCGGTTGCTTAGCTGTTTGAAACAAATATTAGTTTTTGAATGTCTGTTAAATATGTGAAACACCTTATCTATATTATCCAACCGACGTAGAATTCAGTACTTAACTTATTGTGATATAATACACGAAACACCTTACTACGGTAATCGACAACTCCTTGACAAAGATTTCAATACGTAACCATTAGTCGTCGATAATCTCGAACCGGAAAAGGATGCAGAGTAACTAGCCCGTTGCTCACGAGTCCAAGGACGAAAATTTTTCCAAAACTTGTTCACGGTCTAAAATATTCATTACACCTTGTTACTCAAGACGATTAGGTTATGGGTGATATTGAATTACTCACTACCATAGCATGAATTTCAGATGTACGATTTTGAGACTCTGGTTGTGGATCAGGGTATGGCTGTGGATCAGGGTATGGTTGGTACATAAAGTCAATATCTTCTGGTGTACCGGAACTCTCTAGTTCTATTTCCGCATTTTCAGTTGTTGCAACCTGTCATGTAAATAGAAAGGGCAAATTTAATGTAAAACTCCTATAATAAACATTTTGAAATATATAATTACCATATCTCCACATTGACACCGATCGTGTGTTATCGTCTCAGCTAATTGCGATTGCAGGTCAGAGATACGAAGCATTAAACTATCGTTCGTTTGCTTTATTTCAATATTCTGGTTATTTAAGTTCTGCAAAAAAATGTTTCCAGCTTATTACAAATGAAACATAAGAAATTGGTCCGTGTAAATCATTATCGATTACCTCATTGACTTTTGCTATGGACTTCATATCTTGTAGACGCAAACAGACAGCTTTGGATTCATCAGTGATCTTCTACAATGAAAGGATTTGTAATTATTCTTCATAAGTAAACATAAATTCACAAAACCAACATCATTTATATCCTTTAAGGATTGATTTTCAACACGGATTGAATTTAATTCTGATGAGTGTTGCTGACATAACTGGACAATTTGTTCGTTCAATTTCTTTATTCTTTCTTCTGCAGTACAGACCTCCTAGGAACATAGCAAATTAGTAATACGAAAATAGATACAAATGCACATCGCATACTTGTTTACTCTCTTGGTACTGGCAATTTCTGAAAGATATAGTAGCCTCCAATTCAGCAACTTTGGATTGAAGAACTGAACAGACATGTAAACAAGAAGAAAGCCTAGCCTCTGTAGATTCCTTTTCCTATACAATAAAACCCTTTCAGATTGAATTATGGTTAGGAAGCATAACCAGTTTATCGTACATTATTAGCATATATTCGAAATTTTTGACTCACCAACCGAAGGGAATTGCTACATTCTAACGATTCTTCTAATCTATTAGAAAGTTCCTTCCCTGTGAATTCTACGCTTTTCCGCAATGCAACGCCCTCATCCACATTCACACGAAGACGGTTTATATCCTATAGTGAAATCATTGATTACAAGTTCAGAATTAATCGCCAATGTTACTCTTACCTCTTGTAATGTTAAATTCTCTCTTGTGGATTTTTGAACAAGATCACATTGAATCTTGACTTGATTGTTCAGTCTCAAATTTTCAGCTCTGATACCAAATTCCTCCTGTCGCATGGTATTTAAACCCTGGAAAAAACCAAACATCTTAATAAACAAACGTTCAATGTAGAAAGACTAGTTGTTTTATAGTAATTTCGACAACCGGGTTAGGCTAAAACTTAACACGGCAGTCTCCTCGGTGGCTGCGCGAATTACATCGACAGTATGCATGAATATAACGCAAAGCAAAGCAATTCTTTTTCCATTATTCAAAGTAACCTAACCTTTTAACTACTATCATAACCAAGATTTTCTAAAATCATTGTCAAAAAAATATCTAAACCTTTTGAAATATAATTCGAAAGTGTTAAATAGAAATTTTAGATTATGGATTTTACGTATAATTTACTAATAATAAATTTTATTCTATTATTATATGTACCTCATTAGAGATTCGCAAGTCAGATTGAGCCTGATGTAATGCATTGGTCAACACCCCTAACTGATGTGAAATTTCTTGGTGACTCTCAACACTTGCACATTTGGTGGAGAGTAAATCAACAAGCTTATGCTTCAGATTGGCCTGAAAAGGTAATTTTTATATAATATTTGTTTTAATCCCTCAACTAAAAGAAATGTTGAAAAGACAAAGACCTACATCTTCAAAATTGAACCCAACCTCAGGGAAAACCTCTTTAAGCTCTCGTCCAGCTCTGTCAAGTTCTTTTGTTTTACAATGCAACGCTGATTCGCTAGCGTGTAAGGATGCGAGTAGTTTGGCGTTCTTCAAACCGAGTTCCTGCAACAAAATTCATTCCAAAAGCAGAATAAATAAAACCAAAAAACACAAAATTCCTTTCTCTAACCTCCATCAACTCTTGTCTATCATCCACGATTAGCTTCATCTTCTGCAACTCATTCTCCAACTCTTCCACCTTTTTTTCACTATTGTCTAAATTCCTATTTAGGTTTTGCAGAACTTCCCTGAAATTGAGCTCATTCGATTTAAAATCCCTACATTTCCGATCCAGATCTGCGCAGTTATGTTCCAAAAGTGTAATCTTCGATAAGTGGACCTTCCTTTCAGCCTCGTTTTTGGAAAGTTCATTAGAGCTTGACTCTGATTTCAGAGAAAGACTACAAAGTTGGGCTTCTTTTTCCGATAATACGTGAGACATGGAGAGCATTCGGGATTCTATTTCGCCGAGTAATTGGGTTTGAGAGCGCAGTTGGGTTGTGAGTTCCTCATTGTTTTGGGAGAAAGAAGAAAAATGTTTTCCTGGGGGCAGACATTGTTAAAACGGTAAAAATGTGCTATTTGTTTTAGTATCCTTACCCTGCTCAGCGTACTGCACTTTCAACAACCCATTTTCCTTCTTCAAACTATCGACCTTCCCTTGCCAGTCTAATTCCCTTTTGCTGAATTCGGATGTAAGTCGCTCTCCTTCGGCAGCCACCTCATCAGTTTTGGCTTTGTATACAAGTAGATTGTTTTGAACTTCTGCATCGGATTGGCGAAGACGGTTCTGCAGCATCGTTGTTTCCCGTTCCAGTGTTTCAACCGTGGTCTGAATTAAAGACTGTTTCATAAGAAAGCCAAAAAAGACATACCGAAACATACTTTTCTGTCTGCCATAAAATCCTTGAGATGTTCCTTGAGTGTTATGACCTCATCTGTTGCATTTTTTAGCCGGAACTCGCATTTGTTACTTTTCTTTACTGCCGAATCTCGTTGAAAAAAGGCCCTGTTCTTTTCATATTCAATATCCTTCAATTGAAATTGTAATTTGTAGTTTTCCTACAAAAAATGAAAGTCATTAATAAAACTTCCAAGAAAAGATATCTTAAAACATCTCAGATCGTTTTATAGCATCCCCATTTTTTAGTCGTGTCAACTCGACCACCTAAGAAATTACAACCTTTTTCGATTTTGTACCCCCTACCCCCCACCCCCAATAAATAGAAGGTATGAGAACCCAACAGTATGCCTTACCAGACGGAGTTTATTGGAGATAGATTCTGACACCATTAATTTCGTTGTAACAGTGGAGAGTTTGGATTCATATTCTGACATTCTTATTTCCATCATATTCACTTTTTGGCCTAATTCAATTTTTTCTTGTCGTTCTTTCTCAAAATTATAATTCAAGAGATTCAATCTATCTGATAAGTCTTGTTTTTCTGCATTTATTATTGACAAACTATTCATTAAATTAAGTCCAATATTCTTACAATTGGCGACAGTGTCCTCAAGTTTGACGTATTCTACATCTAGTCTGGAGTCCATCCTTGGTTATAATATACGTCAAAGATAATTACTTCGAATATTTATAAGATTTATAAGTCTTTAAGAAATAAATAAAAACTATAACTGAAATATTTCAGTACTACTTCACGATGTAATGTTTAGAGTTTTTTCAGTTTAGAGTTCACCATTGAACTAACCGGGATGTTTAGCCCATAGAATGTATCGGTCTCAATTATAGATTCAAAAGTTGAAAAATCTAGCAAATTTTATCAGTCCTTTGCCCTTTAACGCCCTTTATATAAAGTTGTCAATTAGTCCTGAATAACTATTCAGTATATATTTGATGATAGAAAAATGTACGCCACTTTAATTAAAACTAGAAAATATTAAAATATTCTACGAATTTTAATATTTATATCGATCAATTTATCATATAAGGGTGTAGCTCTTATTTAAAGTCATGGGGAAATTTTCTGTATAATGAAGCATATGTAACGGAGAGGGTATGGCATTTCCGACCATAAGAATCTACAAGAAATTTTTATACTGGCAATAATGCTTTGCGACACTTCATTCTACATTTTCTGAATTGAAGGATTCCACCCTATTTTCTCCTGGAAGTTGTTAAAACATACAAAGGGGTGAAACTGCTAAATGGAGAACAAATAAACTAATTTATCTGTGACATAATCAACACAGTTAAGAAAACATTTATATTCTCATATTTATAAATTGACCAATAATGAATGACATATGCTCATGCTTGAGTTTTGCTTTAAGTAATTCTCCAAACGAACCTTATCCTTGGCCAAATGCATAACTATGTTGAATACAACTATTTACTTCATTTTTATATTCAGGTATTATTACATAAACAATAGAAATAATGATAACTAAATGTTATTAAGTTGTAACTTATAACTAATTATTTGGATCAGTGAATTAGAACAATAAAACATTGATATATGTCTAGTCTAGGGAAAGAAAGTACTTTTATGAACCACAACTTTTGGTATGAACTAAGTAAAAAACAAGTAACACCTTATAGTATCAGTTTAACATTGGTAGAAATCATTAATCGATATGAATTAAAAGAGAAACCCCGCAAACAAAACCGATTCGGTTTGTAGGGTTTGGTGATCGTATTAGTTTCCAGCAGGCCCCTGATTGAAGGGTTGTGGAACACTGTTATATCCTGAGACCTGATCCTCTCCGACCATTTGAAGTCGCAAATCAACACGCCCGTTACCACAATTGTTAACAGTAACATTAGGTCCATAAAAGTGGTTGATGACGTGGAAGGGTTGTTGTTGTTGCTGTTGTTGTCGTTGACTAGTATGAGAAGGTGCGAAGTGGTCTTGGATAGTCTCGTTATCACCAGAAAGTGTGTGTTGAGAATTTGGCAGCTGGAATAAAAAGATGTATTAATTTATAATTTTCAGTTTCATAAAAAGTTAAAATCTTTCTCCATACCTTAGGCTGACTGCACATATTGAACTGAGTCTCAGAGTCTGTGTCTTCACGAGGCACTGCAGGATGACTGCACAAATTGAACTGAGTCTCAGAGTCTGTGTCTTCACGAGGCACTGCAGGTTGAACCTGCGTGTCGATTAGTCTATTTTGAATCTGGAATAGAAAAAAATATCAGTAAATTATAAAATTCAGATTGGTTCATGTCCATTATATCATACCTGAGAACGAAATTGAGTAGAAGTACTTTGTTGTGCATGTGACTGATTCATGCGACGAGCTTGTGCTTCATCCTCTCTATCTTTCCTCATTCTACTTTTCCAGTCTTTTGTACACTCTGAGTCTTGAGAGTCAGGCTCATATCGGTAGTAGGACATTTTTCCAAGTCAACCTAGTGCTAGTCTGGATTAGATACCAATTAATAAAAAAATCAACTGATTATAACATCAATAATTGCAAAAGAAATTAACCATTTGTTACCAGAATTGTTGGATATAATGGCAGGAATAGCAGCCTAATTTATATAATAGAACTCTTGATTTGGTTTTAATTTGAATATTTAAAATTTATGAAGTGTAATGTGTCAAAAGATTTTGAATTATGCTTTCCTTCACACACTTCGCGCACTTGACTGGACCTGGGAATGATTTTCTGCTCACATCAACCTACTCTCACTTCACATTGAACTCTGTCCCTTATCTCTTGTCTTTAATCACATCTCTCATGATCTCTCCTTATACATTGTTCACTTATCAACACTGATCGTATCCAACGGCATTCTATAAATTTCATACACTCTGATAAGATAAGCCGGCTTGGATTATCAGATTTATTTAAAAAAAAATATTCCATTCAGTATTCAGTGGAGCCTGCTAATTAAAATATCTTTATAGCCTCTACCACATTTTTCAACTAGAATTTGTAAGTATGTTTTGTATTTGTGAATTTGTACCAGCAAATAATTTGTTGTATCAATTTACGAAAATGCCTTCATTTTATTGGACAGGTATATGATTTGGATGCCATGAAAAATACAGATGTTGACATGGAACAAGAGGAAGACATGACCATGGATGTAGACATGGTAAGATGTCGTATGTTCCATATATTCAAGTCACATTATGACTATAATTATTATATTTTCAATATTAGGGAATTTTTAAACGAAAGCAAGAGGAACCAGAAAGTTCCGTTGGTATAAAAAGAAAGAAAATACTGATGGAAGAAGAGATTCCTGCACTTCCTCCTCCT
The DNA here is from genome assembly GCA_034695825.1 of Folsomia inoculata. Taxonomy (NCBI): domain Eukaryota; kingdom Metazoa; phylum Arthropoda; class Collembola; order Entomobryomorpha; family Isotomidae; genus Folsomia; species Folsomia inoculata. The sequence continues at coordinate 5,914 of JAQIWQ010000163.1, read as the reverse complement.
CCCCCCAATGAACAGCAACCACAAAATTTTCCAGGTTTCGTAACTGCAAGTGGTAAAGAAGTCAAGATTTCAGACGCTGCTATGGAACGAGCTTTGGCTTTGATTAACGGCATTGTTGAAAAGGAGGATGTCGAAAACGTACCACTAAAAAAGGTTTCAGTTGGGACGAAAACCCCTGGGAAGTTTGCAAAGCCAGCAGTAATTTCAACCACACCCACTTCTTCTAAAATTAATGTACAAACCGACCGTGAAATGAGTCAAGAGATGCTCGAATACATTCAAGCATTAATGGAGGATGAAGACGCTGGAGGATTCTCATAAAGTAAAATGGAAAATTTTACATTTACTATAATTTTTGCTTTTTTGTACCTTGTTCAATTTGTAAATGTTACGGCCAATTTAAATTTTAATTGAAGTACATTGTTAGTAGTAATTGATATAAAATATTTTAATTTTTGGTCTTATTTTTTGTAACAACAAATTGATGTAATTCGTATAAACATTTCATACTCAAAGGTTTAATAATAATAAATCCATGAAAAATTAGTGAAGATCAAATGGACGAGTTGTACAATAAGTTAATTAGTAGTGATATATCAGTCTTACGAGGAATATCATAATTATCCTTAAACCTTAGTTGACTATCAATATTTTTAAATATTATCAGCTACAAGAGGTAAAGTATGCCGACTACACTGCAATTAATACCAGTAAAACTAAATTCATTAACCTCACTCATTAGAAGGCATATTATTTTTAGGTTTTTCAGTCTCTGACATTGGTGGTGTGGCGTTGGCTCCCTCATCTACTTGAGCAGCTGCTCAAATTTCTGAAAGTGGTGCTGTTAGTACTTGAGTCGTTTCCTCTTCTGCTCATTCTTCGCATTCCTCAACTTGATCCAATTTTCTCTACTTTGAAAGCAGTCCATCACTCCCAGTACCTAAAAAATGGATACAAAATTTAATCTCCACTCCAGCGACAATGTTACACCAGGAGAGCATTATTTATTTTATGTTGTACCCGTTTGACACATGATGCTAGAATTGAAACCTGACAGCAGTGATTCCAAGTAGGCGTCGAGCTGTCTAAGCGCGACGAGGATCCTAAAGATCACGAAAATGACTTGTGTTGACATGCATGTTTATGTATTAACGATCGCTACTCTGAAAAAAACCCACCACATTTTCATTAAACAATCTAAGTGACTAATGAAAGTTAAAGGAAGAGGAAAGGATCACCGGTATGTTGTACACTTCGAGCCACAATTTTGGAAAGTGAATAAAATGTAGTGGGGTTGCTTTATAGCCCAACACATCGCGCTGAAAGTGATCAACTCCTGATTCACGGCATCGTTCATCAATGCCACCAGACGCATGAAATAGACAAAAAATGATATTGTCCATAAAATTCTTGCAGCTGCCAATCATATTCCTCGTCAAGACCCTGCATGTCCATATACACATTACAATAAATGTCTCCACAACTAAACAAAAGCAATGTAGTTATTCAATAGGGGGTACCTTTGTGGTCTCCTGTCCCAAATGAGGGAACGCCATCTGTAGCATTGGTCTGGGTGGCCGAATCGTTGGTTTCAGTGACCCCACTACAGTGAGATGATCGCTTAGGAAAGGATGGTCAAGAAGTATGAGCATTCTGACAGGCCGTATGCCTATGGACTATAAGTGGCACGAGTTCGAAGGGTGTCCATCGGCATCGTGTAAAAAAATTCAACAAGAGTATCTAAAACAAATCAAAAGTCAATTTTCAGCCACAACTCTTTCTGTTTCTCTATAGGCTCACCAGTAGCAGAGTTTCTTAAATCAGCACAATTATAAGTGTTGAGTACACATCCAAGCATCGCTCGATTGAGCATGACAAATTCTTGATATTTATGGACACCTAGGATGTAGTTTAAACCAACCTGCTTCACCACAGTAGGATTGGATGTGATCCGTTGAATGTTCATAATCAACACAGTTTAGAAAACATTTATATTCCCATTTTTATCTGTTAAATCATTTTATGATTCAGATTTGAATATGCTAATCGAATCCATTCACTGCCTGGGAACATGTGGTAATCTAACGTGTCCAATTTGGCAAATTAGTCGCATTTAGAAAAATTAAGGTAAACTCATTTCACGATCTCGATAACATCAATATGACTGCCTCAAATCTGCATGTAACCCTTATAACTTTCCACGATAGTCCTCATAGTAAAATTCGTAGACGGAATGTACAATCCAATGTACGCTGTGTCGACCTTGCATAAGTCTAGAGCCTCAAGCAGTAGCTGCTCCATAATAGAAGGGTAAGAGGGTGAACTCACATTCCTCTTTTTCACATTCCTATGTTATCACCTTACATAAACTTGTTTATCGTAAGTGTGTATTATTTTTAACTAAACCCTAACCTTATTCAACAACAATTTCACTTCACTTACGTCGCTCTTATCTTGTTTATCGTAAGTGTGGATTATTTTTAACTAAACCTTAACCTTATTCAACAAAGTTCAATTTCCCTTCTCCTACGTCGCGTTTGTCTTGACTTGAACTTGATCTACGAGAGTCACACAGCTAAACTACAACTCAATACAAGATTCATAAAAAGTGTCTGATTATAAATTCGTAAAAAGAAATGTCAGGTATATTGTTACTCAACTTGAAAAAATCCGTAAGTCGAAATTAGTTGATCATAAAAAAATACATGAAATTATTATTAAGCATAATTGTATGAGAATAATACAGGATAAACAGATAAAATCCACCAAACCAATTGGCGAACAACCTGAAATTGAAAAGTCGGAAATATTAGATAGTCCAATAAAGGATTCGGAAGCGTCAACCATGGAAAATCAAATCAAATCGTCTTTGGCGATAAAACTATTGCGAATTTCGAACGATATACATGAAATACGTAAAGGATCAGGAAATGCAGAGGCTCTTGGAATCCAAATGTTAAATTTGGATGGAGAAATACAGGTAAAGTTAATTTCACAGGAAAATAGTTAAATACTACCATCTTGCTCTACAAATCATTTTTTTAGGAAGTTCGAGCTTCTCAAAGTAAATTGGAACTTTTGAATGACAAATGTCACCAATATCAAGATCAAGTACAAGAACAATTAAAAATGAAAGCCGATATACTGGAAATTGCACATTTGAAAGAGTCGAATGAGAAAGCAATGGAGAAGATCGAAGAGTTGAATAAAAAATTACTGGTAAGTTTTTTATCAAAGGACTTTCTGAATAGTGGTTCAATCAAGTGGCTTTCAAAACTGGTTCTGTAACCTTCAGTTAGTGCTCTCTATCAATTGAACTTTGTCCCCCTTATCGCCGATTAAATTCTTTGCCATTAGCTTTCCAACACATTCAAAATGTTATATTTCGGTTCATCCGTCTAACGTAATGTTGAGCTTTACAGGAATCGCAACTGCAAATACAAGACCTTACGGAAAGGGTAAAAAACACAGATACAAATCTACAAGCTGTCAATATGCTGAAACAAGATCAGGAAATCACAGCTACGAGAATTTTGGATTTTCAGTCCTCATTGGCTGACGTATACAAGCAATTGGCAGACGTCAAGGTTTCCGGATCTCATCTTTTGAGAATACAAGAAGAAGTTGACGTAAGTAAAACAAAAATAAGGATCTGTATTTGAATATATTTGCACTCGTATTTTGTATGCATAGGTTTTAAAAATGGCAACACCCACCAACGAAGAAAATCACTGTAGAGGAATCAAAGGTATGTGAATTAAATTTTTAGTAATTCTAAAGCACACATAAACTAGTGTGGATCCCTTAAAACGGTCGAAACCAACAGACTATCATCATTTTCTTTTAATTATACACATGAAATAATGATATGACTATACATTCTGCTCGTAACGAGCTGCAATTAAATTTGAAAGAAATGCAAAACTACAATAAATTGAAAGAAGTATAGGTCCCTCCTGTAATTCGCAATTCATCATGATTTCGTATTACTTTCAAATAATCTAACTTTATGTTTGTCATATCTCCAATATTATGTTTGGAAAGTCTATGTAAAAATGTAATCATATATAATTTTTTAGATCAAGTGGGGATCATCGAAAAAGACGTCTGGGAACGAATTTCTCCTAGATTTAAAAAAGACGGTTCTGCAGTGATGGGCCCCGACTGGGGAGACGCATTCGTTGAATGTTTCAACAGTGTTGCTCCAAAAAATCAATGTGCAGTTGTGGTCAATACCAACCCCATTATAAAAAATGATGACCCAACAGAATACTTTTTTGTCAGTGCTCGATGCACAGATTTGCAATGCAGTTTGCGAATCAAATTCAACATAAAAGTAAAGCCGCGAGCAACAGACGCTGTTGTCAACATTCGGTATGGTTCTTATTTAATGTACATTTATGTAAAACTCATGTTATCCATAAATTTTCAGAGCTCAACGAAAATAGAAAACTAGAGCATTTTGAAGGGGACATTCAGTTCAACTTTTTCAACCTTAATTTTCTTAGTTAGTAATAAATTCATATGACTACTTCATTATAACAAGCATAACCATTAACATTTTATAGAACTTAAATGATATTCAAATATAATGAAGTTATTGTATGCAGTTATTAAATAAACCAAGTTATTTTATCACAGAAATGCCATTACCATTAAATAATCGAGGATGGAAAACATTAATCGATAAAATCAAATATAATGATCACTACCACTACAACAGCAGATGTGAGGGATTCCTTCCCTTAATTAATCGGCGCCTCCCCATCATTTCCATTTCGATACAATATTGACAGCATGACAAATTCGCCACTCTAAGTCTGTCATATATCTGGCTTCCATTGTAAAAGTGGGGGTAGGGGTTCAATCTGAAAATGGACGGAGGCATGTTATTTTTGCACAATTTTCTGCATCAGATGCACTTACTAGTGAGAAATTCACTTACACAAAACTTTACCAAAACTCTAGCTAGTTTTTAAGTTATCTCGACTTTCACTTGCCCCCGTACGATTGTTATTATTGTAGTCGTGCGTCGTGTTTACTTCTAAGAAACAGTAAGAAGCCAGCCACAATAATAACAGCACTAAAACAATCAATATACTGACTTCGTTGCAAAAATTATTCTATGGGCAAGTACGATCTCGTTCATATCTCGCATTATTTTCAAGTTCTGTCTCTTTTGCAAAAGTTTCCTCTATCTATGCCAATAATAGTGAATGCGGCGAGAATGGCAAACAGTTAATTAATGTGCACACGAAGTCTGGAAAAGTTAGGGACAAATATGCAGTCCACCTCGTATTCAACAATATGAGATGCAGGAAAGAGAAAGTAATTATTGATAATGATTATTTCGTACCGGAACTCTCTTGATGACCATTCTGTCAGTATTTCTTAAAAAGCGTCACCGAATCCGATACGAGAGACCGCTGACCCACTGGTTTCGTGACTTGGCTGAAGTCCAAATGAGTGACCGAGACCTCCGAAGTTTATCGACACTTGAATGTTGCAACTTCTTATCACAATTGATTGATTATTCGATCGTTACCAATGTCTAGGTTTGCATGAGGTGTGTAATATTCAGCAAATGCACACAAGAACCGACTTTAAATTATAATACGATAACATGTAGTGATTGATGAGCTAATTGCAATCGATATTGATTGATATGATGAGTCGGAAATCTGTTTATTTAAATCTGAATTGGGAAATAATTGACACACAAAGCCAATTACTCTGTGCAAATAAGTCACCTGAAGTATTGGTTGGTACTTTTTAAATAATCTGGTGTTAAGAGAAAGTATAGTTTCGATTACAGAGGATTGCAGACAATGAAAAATCGAGTAGATATAGATTGATTTGATGTAAATCTCAGTTTTATGAAAAATCAAGAGACAAGATTAAGGAGGAAGACAAG
>JAQIWQ010000162.1:0-23351 GCA_034695825.1 Folsomia inoculata | reverse complement strand
CCTCCTACCCCGGAGAAAGTTTGACCTTGACCATTAACAAGACATGGGATGGGCTCTTATCAAAAGATGAGAGTGAAATCCACATTAAACTATTCATGCAAGGAGAAAGTGATTTTGTGATACAAGTAGATGCTCCATTTTTTAACGACCCACAACTACCAACGCTGCTTTCTCCTCCACAGTCCAAACCACAGCTTTGGGACTATGAAGTTGTCGAGGTCTTCTTTCTTGGAGATGATGACAAATATTTGGAGGTGGAACTGGCCCCTCATGGTATGTAATAATAAGATTAGAAAATATGCACCAATTTCTCATATATTGTCCGTGCCATGTAATGTATACTGGTTTACTTTTACAGGTCACTATCTCCTTCTGGAATTACATGGTTCCAGAAACATTGTCAACGAATCCTTCAAGTTGGATCATTACGTGACTGAAATTCGGGGAAACCGATGGTTTGGAGAAGCCTTTATCCCTCTGCATTATATTCCACCTAATCCGAAAAGCTTGAATGCATACGCTATCCACAAATCTGATCCGGAACGAGTGTACATGGCATTATTTCCAGCGGTGGATTATAATAATGGAGGAGGAGAAAGTTGCCAACACGAATATCCAGACTTTCACAGACTGCAATATTTTCAGCAGTTTAATCTCCCTGAATTATGCAAAGCTAAACGGAAGTTGGGCAACTAATTTCTTCTAAGTCAATTATGAAACGAATGGTTAAGAACATGATATCTGTAATCAGTTCAGCTATGCGCAAAAACTTCCGGTATAAAATTTTCTATCGTATCGTTAAAAAATCAAACCACACCAAAGCTATTTGTCTATTTACGAAAATTTTCATTTATTTAATAAATTAACGATGGGTCGATTTCAAATGATTTAAATTATTCATATCTAAACCTACAAAAGTAATTTCTAACCCAAAGCGACAGAATTCAACCCGTCTTATTTTTCATATTCTTCAAATGCATAAGTTTCAAAGAGATTATTTTGAACTTTAGTTGACTACACTACACGTATTCATTCCCCATCCATTTTTTCTTATTCCTTAATTATCTAGTGTTATTATTCTAGTTTAAATACTAACGGTTTAAACACCATTACGACATAGAATACTATGTTAAATATTACAATAATAATTTATTGTAATTATTATTATTATGCCGTTTCCTGATTTTGAAGAGCAGATTAGATGTACAAAGTTTATGTATGATGAAGATTGTTTTATAACTGATTGAACGTTATTTAGTCAAGCATTACAAATAGCAAGAAGTATCTCTAGTACACACATAGTAGGACTTGATTGAGATCTAAATACAATGTTTTGGAAATTCCTACAAAGTATTTCAATATTTTCTCATCAATATTCATTCATCCATGTACTGTATCGATACTACATAATTTGTCAGAATATGAAATTAGATTAGGTAGACTATATCGTTTTAGAAAAGTATCCCCTGCACAATTCATAAAAAGTTTAGTAATAACTTACAATACAAGAGTAAAAACACTTGATTCTACAAAAATTTGAACTTTTACATGAGCTTGAAGCGACAATGTTCAATGTTTAACCACGCAACGCACTCGTTCTTAATTCATCAGCAATTAATTTTGATCCTGGTTTTACAGGAAATTATAAAATGATAATTTGAGACGATAAAATAAAAGAAACACCTCTCATTCATATCATTCTTTGACAGAATAAATGTGAGGACGAAATGAAAGATACTATTTCCATCTTATCCATCAAGCTTTAGTTATCCCTTCTTATGTAACGATATTAGTTGATTCCCTTTATCCAATACTATACCAATTTTATAATAAATAAAGAATAAATTACGTAATTATCTATGCACAATCACGAACGAGTCAATAGACTCTCACAAGTTACTTTGTAACCACTACACTAAAGTTCCAAAGCTATGATTTGGAGGAACTAGTCGAAACTAACTATAAATACTACTTCGTCTACCTCTCTTTTCTACATTTTTATAAACACAACGCATATTTCCTTCTTTGTCAAATTCATACAATCTTGAATAATTAAACATTACCTATATGTTGAATTAGTGTTCAACACCGCCATGCCATTTACTAATGAAAAGTATAAAGATTTAACCACACCACAAACAATGCATGTTTATGAATTATATAACAAAATGAACACATTGATTTTCATGTGAATAAATATCACTAGCTAAATATTACTGAGATAACATTTTTATGTACAAATTTAAATCATTAAATACGCACCACTAATCTCACATTTGTAAATGAACAAAGAAGGCGAGAATAGAAAAAGTCAACAATACTTTGTACAAAATTAGTCAAGCTACATAGCATTGGAAAATGGTAACAAGTTATCATGTTTCCTTTCTCTTACATTAAACCATCATAAACAAACATTCACAAACAGCATCAATTGTAAATTAAATACAATAGTGGTAATAATAACAACAAACAAAATGCAGTAGGTATAAAATAACAGAATAGTAACAATGACAGTTTTCCTGGCGGAATTGGCAGTGAAAATTACAAAACGTCAATTACTCGTATGTAGTCGTAGGTATGACTATTATAAGCTTCAGTCAATATACAAGTTGTACAGAACAAACCTGACATCAGAGTTGTATGTATAATATATCATTACAACGAAGTCGTTTATGAAATGGTAAAAAATGCATGAAACCATTTGTTGTCAAACTAGTAAATCATAGCAGTGCAGTAATATATAAAAAAGTTAATAAAATCACCGACGATTAGTTGGCAGTTGGGGATGATTAGCTTGCGGTGGAATTACATGAGGATTATGATGCGAGGATGATGAGTTGAGATGATGGTGAGGTTGAGCTTGTTGGCGAGGGGTGTGGTTGTAGTGAGAATTATAATGCTGCTGTTGGGGATACATCTCATGAACACTTTTTCCACTTGAAGAATGATGGGATGGATTAGAAGAGGAGGATGGCATTCCTCCATACGACCCCCTTTCTGGGTAGGGTTGTTGCCTATGATATCCATTCCGATCGTAAGTATTTCCCTTACTTCCTCCTAAATGTTGCTGCTGGCTGTGACCACCACTGTTGTGATGGGATCCTCCGTTGTAGTTATAATACGAAGATCCACTGTTGTGCTGTTGAGTAGCACCAGTTGCGCTTCCGCTGTGCGAGCCTTGGGAATATGCGGATGCATGAATTTTTGGATTTTGCATTACAGGGTAGGAGGAGGTGTGGTGGGTTTGTTGATGTTGTTGTGGTCGAATTCCAGATGGGGAATTGTGGTGTTGAACGTTCCCATACATTTGGCTCCCCTGACTTTGTGGAGAAGAATGCTGATGTTGTTGCTGGGGATAGGAATTGGCCTGCTGTTGAGGGTGGTAATTGTGGTTTGTGGAAGAGTGACCAGAGTGTGGCTGTTGTTGATAGGCAGGAGGCACAACCATCTTTTGTTGAGGTTGAGGGGCCGAAACGTTGTTGTAATGGTTATGATTTGAAGTACTGTAGTTTGAATTTGCACTAATTGGAGAAGACTGTTTGTACAAATTGTTGTTGTAGGTTTGAGAAAAGTCTTTGCTGTCGAAGTTGGAGGAAGGGCTACCATTATTGTTACTGGGCCTATTCCCACTGTTTAGTGTCTGCATTATGACTTGATCAACTGCGGACAAGATAGACTTCCCTGTATGAGGAGGCGGGGGTGGGGGTGGAATCCTTCCTATTGGGAGCGGGACACAAGACTTTTGTGGAATACTGTTCATTGTTACTGCTCCTGATCCTGGGGGATGATGGTGTGGAGGAGGAACATTTAGTACCGGTATTCCAGGGGGAGTAACTTGTACGTTAGGTGGTGGGTGACTCAGCTGATTCTGATACGAAGAATGGGTCTGTTGTGGGTATGCATTGGGAGAAGGGCTTGTGTTGTATAATGGACTGCGTTCGCGTTCAGTGTTCCAATCAAATCCTTTACCCTTCGGTCTAAATCTAGACGCCATGCTGGAATTGGTAGCACTATTAGTAGCAGCATTATTAGAGTTGGAGCCGAGTGACGCAATTGGATTGGGATTTGATGCAGTAGTGGAGGGATTGATAAGATTGGAATTGTTTGAAGTAGAAACCACTGACGGAAGGTGAGTACTTTCAGCAGTAGAACTGCAATCAGATGCAACGCTACTTCGTCCATCAACCGATCCCGCATGCGGAGGCGAAGCCCTAGTAGAAGTTTGTGGTCCTCCAATATGGCCCCAATTATTCCATCTCTTTTTCGGATGTTGTTGATCTCCACCGGAACTACTCTGATAGCTGCTGCTCAAAGGGATTGGAGGTACTGCAGCACTAGGCGTCATTTCTGCTTTCTCAACCGGTGGGTTGCTTTCATTATTGCAATCAAAATCCATCTTTTCGGTTTTTAAGTCCATCGAGGGTGGCTTAGTGTGTGGACGATACGAAACATTATCACCGGTTTCATTATCTAACTTTGATTGTTGCTGCAATTTTTTGAAATCCATTCCCTTTCCGGGAGTTTCTATTCGAGGGGGTGGTTCATCGATGTCATCGTAGAGATCATCATTACGAGATGGGGATGGCGTTCTAGGTATTCCCATTGGAGGTGGTGTAGGAGACCGCCTATATGACATGGAATTGGATCTATCCCGTTCTTCATTGCGGCGCGCCTTACAGTCCAGATCCCCTGAATGACCCCAATGATCCAATGGTAATGAAATGCCTGAATCTGGTGAAGTTTCTCCGTTCACCGATGGCGTCTTTGGTCTTTCGTTGTAGTCCACGGACCCCTTCAAATTACCGGTTGTAGTTGAAACGTGTCCATTTCGAGGGGACATTCCTGCAGCTTCAGTACTACGTCGGCGTTTATCAACTTCGTTTGTAGCGAAGACAAGAATTCGATCAAAAGCACGGTCAAAGTCACCTCGAGGAGCTGCCACTGAGCTTCCTACACCTATGAATTAATAAATAAATGTAACTTTTTCAATTATACTCAATCAGTCTAATAAAATACAAGTTTACCGTGATCATCAATTAATCCACCCGGAGTAGGAACCCTTCGATGACCGTAGCCGTTTACTGGGGTTAGTGTTGCAAGTCCAGGAGAATTCCGTGGCTCAGGTGTATAATGAGCTGATGACGGACGAGATAATGGTGTTGAAACTGAACCCGGTCGTGGACTTGGAGTCAAAGGTGGGCATGTTGGAGTTGGCGTTTTAGGTGGGAACGCCTGAAAATTGGAAGAAATTTCATTAAATGGGTTATTGACAATATTAAAGTTAACAAGCTCCAGTTAGTCCGTTACTGCTATATGTATTACAATGTATACAATGCAATGCAGACAGTTATTAACAAATCTAACTCAATGTTTACCATGATGTCCAATGTGGATGAAGTAGCCATCGCTTGCTTCTTGTGGGGAACGGATATTCCCTGAAATTTATAAATGAACGCATTATTAAATTATTATTATCAACTCATTAACGTGTGTGAAATGTAAAAGAATGCAAACTTACATTAATGTCGCTGACTCTTTTTCGAACCACTAGTACACTGGCATTAGATGGATTTTTATCATTTGTCATTAAATCTTCAGGACCTTCGGAACTTTCTAGCACAACCTCTATAACTCGTCCATTTGAACCTTCTACAAGTTTTCTTCCTCTCACAATTGGAGAGTTCAACAACGGATTTGTATTTTCCAATCGGTTCGACTCAGCATCTTCGTTTCTAATTCCATTCTCTAAATTATTGGATGTTTTGGCAAGTGACATTATTCTTGCTTTAAGTCCTGCAGCCAACCCTTCGTTCATTCCTTCATCAATTCCTGTAGGTTTGTTGTTTGCGTTCACAAGTACGATAACATTGGCCCTTGATACTTGAAAAGATTCTGGAATGTTTTCATTAGAATTTGGCCGTGAAATTGGTGAGTAGACTGCGCGCACAACTGGAGGGGAACTCGAGGATACAGGAACATAACCAGATTGTGTTGCCATTCCTAATGACGTTTCAATTTCACTCGTCATTAAATCATGAATTGTTCTTGGTTTGTCACCAGGTCCGAAATTAAGATTTTTAACAACTTTCTGTTCAGGAGAACTGTTAGCTAAATGAGTTCGAAGAGCGGCTTTCCCCGGAGAAGCTCCAAGGGTAGGGTTGTTGTAGCCAAATATTATGTCGGGTGACAATTGAATTTTCTTCTTTTGTGGAGCATCGTTTGGAGAAGACCGAGGCGGAGGTGTTGATAAGTGCTGTCTATCATTTGGGTTGGATGGATGAATTCCAGTAGAATGTTGGATACCTGTGACACTTCTTGCAGCCATAAAATGTGCGTTTGTTTGTTGGTAAGAAACTCCACAGGGTGAAGGGGTCGGAGTGGAGGTAGTGGTGGCTCCATGCGAGGGATTGTTACTGTCTTCATTCAAAACGGAGGTAATAATACTTTTCAAACGATCTTCATAGAAATTGACCTTAGGGGCAGGAATTTCATCTTTATAAGAGGACTCTAAAATCAAATTATTATTCGCTCCAGATTTTCTTCTACAACTTGAAATTCTTTCGGGGCTTTTTCTAGGCAATTTTCCTGCTTCTATTTTCCTTCCAGTCTCAAGTATCTTTTTGGCGAGTACTTCGGGATTATTTTCATTAATTTTTCCAATGTCAGGAATTTCAGGCCATTCTTGACTACGACTACGTGCTATGTTTTTGTCTTTTCGTTGATTGTTAGTTGTAATGGAAGATTTTGGTGAAACTAGTTGCAGTTTTTGATGTTGCTGCAGAGCAGCATGTTGTTGTTGGAGTGCTGTTATTTCCTTTTCTGATGCCACAATATCTTGTTCATATTGGGCTAGTCGTGCTTCCAATTTTTTCCGGTAAGTTAATGTAGCTGTAATCTCACTGAAATAAATGGTGACATGACTTGACTCATTTGAAATAAGTAAATACTAAATACTTATAATAAACACTATACCTCATGAGAAATCGGCGACAAACTTTTTCCAGTTCCGCATCTGGAATACTTGTCCCATTTATATTTATGAGACCTGCTTGGCGGCCTGAAACAAAAAAATCAAGAATTGAAGAATACATCAAAGTTCACGGGGAAGGGTTTGCAATGTAGTTAATAATCTTTATTGTCAGTAGGATACAAAAAGGTTGGCCCAACTGATTTCAAACCCTACGTAAGTTGTGGAGTTAAAGTTAAAGTATATACTACGATGTAAAATACCTACGTAATCAATACTAAGCTGTTTAGACTGAAATAAAGGTTGAACTGAATTGAGTCAAACTGTCAAAATATGGCATAATTTTTATACTAACTTGTCAATTATCGTATTGTATGCTTATATAGGTCAGTATAATAAAATCATTCATATTAACTATTATTATTACTTACACTTTTCTACCATTTCCTTTTTGCGTTCTTCCACATAAGTTTCTTTTCGTTTTTCCAGTTTGACAACTTCATTTTGCAACTGAGTTACCTCTGCTTGAATTTCTTTATGACGCATAACAATGTTTCGAGCCTATATAAACAAACACATGAATTAAATGCAAATGACAGCAAGACGATATTTAGTAAATATAACTCAAACTCCTCTCCTCTGAAACTATTTTCCTCACCTCTGAAAGCAGTGTATCAGCAGTTGCTCCTTCACCTTGAATATTAAGTTCTTCAAGTTTTGCTCGCAACAACTTCGTGGAATCAGCGATCAACCGATGAATGTGCTTGTCTAGCTGGTCTTTCCTGATTGTCAGCTCTTCTTTATGTCTCTTTTCAACTTCTACTTGTTCCAATAGCTGTTTCCGATACTCGGGAGATTTCATTGTTTCAACGGTATCCAAAAATTGATTTTTATACATTTCCAAAAGCTTTTGTAAAGCATACGGTGTGTTCCGGGATGTGATTGGCATTTCCTCATGTTTTATAATACCGGTGGTCGCTGCTCCTAACAATGTCAACTTTTGGTCAATAGTTCCTTTTGCAGCTGGCAATTTCTTTCCTGTAATAACACAATTTCTTATTTAAAAATTTGTACTTGGAAAAAAATGTCCTCATAAATTAAACAAACCTTGTGGAGAGGTGCTAAGAAGCGTTTGGTCATGCAGAAAATCAATATCAGATAATTTCTGTACAGGTATCTTCATTCGTTTGTTCTTCGCTTTCTTTAGCCGCCCTTTTGGCTTCCTTCCTACAGTACTTCCGCCTCTAGCCGTTGTTTGAATGGGAGGAGGAGGTAAATTTATGTCCACCTGTTTTGACTCCAGAGCTACAATTCCTTCCAGACAAAAGTCATCCTCTTTTTTATCCATGTCGATCTATGTCAGTCAGAAAAGACCATTTTGATTGTTGGTTCTTGAGTAAATGATCGATACAGTCAACAATACGACAAAACTTACCTTTTTAAGCTTGTTTTTAGACAATTTCTTTCTCAACACCTTCTTCTTTCCCTTCGGTCTACCTCTGCTGTTTCCAGGTCTTGGATATCTGTTTGAATTCGTGACGACGGTGTCATCTTCACTATTCTCCTTCGAACTTTTTCCTTTGGAACTGGAACACCAGTAGTCAGACCAAGCTCGTCTCGTTGTTGGACCAATCAGACCAACAACACCACCACCACCGGCTTGTTCATCACTTGCATCCGTATCGTCATTGTTTTCCTTGGGATTTGAATTTGAATCATTTGAGCTTGTTTCAATGGACTTTGTTATTCCGTTAATTTTTCCATTGACTAAGTGCCGACTTGATTGGGATTCAATATTAATGGATTTGCTTCGACCACGATGAATAGCAGATTGTTCTTCATCTCTGGAGGTTGGCTTAGCACGTTCGAAATAGCGATACAATTTCGTCCTGTCAATTACATGCAGAAAGTAGGATACTGGCTTATTGGTCCACGACACAGACCCTTTCATAGGCTCTAGTTCCGATACATGCATAATGGTCCCAATGTCTGACAGATTACGTTCTGTTATCCGAAAGTTAAGGGGGCAAAATGCTTTGGAAGAAACAATTCGAGCACCGTCTCTCAAATTTTCAAATCGTAACTTCAATTGGTGATCCACTGTAGGCCCAAACGCGAAACTAAATTTGGAATTCATAACATAACATTAGGTCAAACAAACAAACAGGTCCATTTTCATGACATAGCCGAGAGTCGAGAGGTTCGAATCCCAGTAGTATTATTCTACGGGATTCTTTTAACATAAAACTTACTTGTTGACAAACACTATTGTCGCACCAGTTATCATGTCATGCATAGAGTCGTGCAAGAAATCACCCTACAAGAAATCACATATTACACATAAAATTTTTTGAAGGGTACCTAATTCAAGAAATCACTCTCACCTTCAAAAGGGTATATTCGCTATGTGCTTTGCCATACCACCGCATCCATTTCCGAAAGTTTGTGTCCATATCCTATAAGAAAGTATCGAGCAAATTGAAATCACTGAATAATAATGCAGTAAACACATCTTTATGGGTTTACTTCAACTATGCCGAACTCCCCGCCCTTCGTAGAAGTACGTACCGTAGCGTAGGAAGAAGGGATTTCAGCTTTCTCGATTCCGAAACAGTTCTGGCACTTAGTTGAAGCAGCAACTTGCAACACAACCTGACCAACACCAGAACCTAAATCGATGAAAACATCCTCCGCACTTATCTCAATTTGCTCTATCATCTGACAAATCAACTCAAAGGAAGTTTCCCCTGTAAAAAATAGAATAAAAATTAATTAATCCACTATCAATACATAATATAATATCAATGTTACTATTGTTGTTACCATAAACTTCTGGTGAAAATGGCTCATAATTGTTCAGTTTTTCAGGATCTGTCACAGCCATGTTGTAAACTTGTTGAAGAATATGTTTTAACTAAAAGTAATAAAGAAAAGCATCATGTGGAATTTTCCGTGTTTCAATTTCTAAATTATAATAATCATTGACGTTATACCAAGGGTCGTGAGGGTTGTTTATTCAGCCTCTCCTTGGGTTTAGACGTTCCCTTCTCCTTTAGCAATAAATAAATTACAAATTATTCAATATTTATACACGAAAGTCAGATATCTTCCTCGAAACAAGTAAGTCATAAATCAAAGCGTCACATTGTTAAACAGGAAACTTCTGGTTGGGAGAAATTTCCAGGTTCATACATTTTGGGCTAGTTCTATTAGAATTTATAATACCGGCAATAAAATAATATACCAATTGCAATATGGAGTCAATCGCTCGGTTGTAACGATCGCACAGGTTTTTCATACTGTCGTAGTCCTGAGGACGGTAATCATTAAGACAATTGTGTTCCATTGCCAGTTTCAGGTCTGGAAAATCTTCACAGACCCATCTGAAACAAGATTAAACAAATTAATGAGTACTTTATTAATTACTATGCACTATGCACGCTGTCCAATACATTGATTCAGCATTTGCACAAAATAAACGATGACGGCTTCAATTGCATTATTATCGCATTCACTGCATTTGCAAGATGCAAAATGATAATGAACTAATGAGAGACGACTTTACCCAATAATAATAATTTCATTAAGACAGCAACCATTATTTAAAGCGTTTCAGCAGAAAGATAATTAAATGTCCTGCTCTGCCTTGATCCTGAATCGCAATAAATTCATCAAAAACAATATAACCATAATACATCAACTGTTTACTAACATCATTACAAAAATCTGATGCAACAGTCATTAAATTGTAAATTGTTTATGGCCTGAGAACTGACCTCCTCATGTTCCACTTATTGTCAACAGTTTATTGTCCTAGTTAAGCAATTTCAAACCTTTAAATCCTGAATAACGACAGGGACACATTTTCATGGTACATGAACAACAAACTGGAGTGGTCAACTTAACAAATGCACGTAGACTAGACCCACAATAAAAGTTTGTCCTTGCCTTATTTTACCACCTTTTAACAAGCTCTTATTCATAGTCCGTCAATTAACTCAACAAAAAACAAATCTATAGTTGTCGTTATCCGAACATTTCCTGCAACTGCACATTGTATGCATGTATATTTTTGCATCAGTTGCATTCATAAATTGCAAGTCTAGATCAAGGAAAGAGGAAGACTCAAAAAGTGACAAATCCAAGGCAGTTGTTGTATTTCATGCAAAAGCAAAACCATTTCATTAAATATCACACTCCACACACGATAAATTAACATCAACCAATCCTGTTTACTGTAGCACACTCGTATCAAAATATTTGTAAATCGCACAAACATTCGGTGCCCTAGTTTCCAACCACGTTTTAACCATCAATCACGAACCAAACCATAAACATTCCACCAAAGTTGGCGATAAAAAATGATAATAATACTTAAGCAGCAACGCAACAGTAAACCATCTCTGCTACCTTATTATGACCATGCTTAGATAATCCAGAAATCAGTTTATGTTAGTCTTAAGACACGTAATCCACGGAGCTTACACCTTAACATTATCATGAATTATTTGTATGCAATGCATTGGTTATCTCATACAAACTCTTATTTTATTCGGCAGGCGCCACAAAGAGTACAACGCTTAAAAACGAGAAAGTCAACGATACAATCAATCTAATGTTGGTCAAAATCAAATAACGGAATCGCATGATTTAACAACTACCTAATAATATTGTACACGCAAAAAAGCCAGGAAGCTGCAGTGTAGTACAATATAATCGTGTACAGTTTTGCTAACTTTGAACAAGAAAAATATGGCAGTCAGCTTACAGTATGTATAACGTAAATGTGATTCAATAGAAAGTGCGTTGTAATTGTGCGTTTGACTTGACTTATTAGGGATTAGCTATTCCTCGGTTCACAATCAGTGGCAGTGATGAAGGAACAACGAACTGGTATAAATTCAAAAGGGGATTATTATGAAGGCTGAACTGAACTAAACATTAAACTGCATTCTACACGCACTGTAGTCAAACGTAGCATACTTTACCGTTAAAATTGCTTTACCATCAACATTAAGCGTTGGGCATAGCTTGGCATAGGTTGTGTTCGCAGTTCGTTGACTAAAGAAACACGAGCAATGAAAAGGTGGTTGTTGGTTCACATTCAACCATCAACTTATCATTAAATCCCAGACAGTACTTGAGAGCAAACTAAAATACAACCACAACAATCCCGTGCACATTAACTTTATACGAATCGGCACTTTTTTCCTTGATGTATTCATGGCCCATGAATCATTTATAGAGTGAGTAATATGACTAAAAGGATAACCACTACAACATTCTCGGCTACTGCATTGCATTTGTACCAACGCATAAATTGGTAGAATTGTAATATTAGACGGGTAAACAAATGGCTAATTCAAGACCGAACATATCCCCCTAACCCCACCAGCCAATCCCATAACACAGGTACATGTATGTAATGTAGGTAACCATCAGATATTCTTTGGTTTCACTGCTTCCTACTGAATGTCGGATCAATTTCCGTTGTCGTTGGAATAAAGGAAATCAATAAAATAAAAGTATTGATTAGTTTCATTTTTACAATGCACGCAGAGCAAGAGCACCAACCACGACGAGCTACGACACAACAAAGCCGTAATACACTGACCTGACCACAGTGCAGGTGAAAGTACTTTGTTGTTTGTATACAAATGTTCGATCCAACAATAGTATGGGAGAAAACGAATATGATACATTTTAAGATAATTAGATCAATCCCTGTTGTAATGTCATACCAATTTATATAACGATCGATGCAGCAACAACAACTTAATCCGAACCGAACACACATTATCCATTGAAATTGAATACCGCATATTTAATTTTACCTTCCCATCAGTAACTTTATAAATATTATAAAGCATAAATATTACGTGTTGTACTCTTATTGCATCATTACATCGACAGGAAAACTTTCTCCACCAAAACTAACCCTCGTTGCTTTCATTTCACCTACAATACAACCAGACCCACAAACAATCGATTTTCCAGAGAAGTTGTTGGATGTTGAGCAGCAGAGTCAGAACTTCTCCAGAAATTGGTCGATTGAGGAGATTGAAAGCAAGTGAAAGTAAAGTAAAACATGATGTGATGCAGTAATAACGAATTGAATCATTGCTCACTATATATCCATCTCAATTTCAATACCTTCCCTCCATTGAAGCAGGATTTCAATGTAAAATCAAGGGAAGATATTTATTCAGCACACCTTTGGCAAAATTGGCTTCTCAAAGTTATCTCAAAATCAGACAGTAATGACAATAAACTTTAACAGAAGACAAAATCTTTCGTCAATGCACATTCTATAACGAATCAACCCATTTTTAGTCAAACAAAAATTAAAAACATTTCAATCGAATATTGTGCAATGTTTACCAAAACGGGTAAATATACCACAGTCTTCGCCTTCAGCATTCCGTCCAGTCAGACATAACTCTACTTTCTACTTTACCACCGCACCTATGTTAGATATGATACGGTAACGAAGAAACACGATAAGTAACATTCTTCCCGTTATATAGAGCATCCAAGTGCAGGTAGTATTGCAGTGAAGTGAGTGAAGGAAAAGTTTATATCCATAACATAGGGAGTAAAGCATAATAATAAAGGCTGAAATAGGAAATGGCAGATCGATGAAACGCCACGTGCCTCTGGAGCCAGAAATGAGAATGGTTCTTTCAGACCAAATCCCATACTTTGTAACTTGGTATTACATACCTAGATACATGCATATAATACAATCGTGTACTCTGTTGAACTTCCAACTATACCACTTTCGGTTTTCGGGAGATTTAGGTTCGGAGCAGTGAGTTTCTATTGAACCAAAGTTTCAGTACTGCTGAGATACGCGATGCGATTCGAGCCTCAAACTAGCAAACTTTACTTCATGCTGGGTGGTTGGTGGTGGTAAAATTGCATCCTACCGACACTGACTGCCCAACTCGTAAGAATCAGAAGAAAGAGCGACACGACACCAGAATATAGAGTACATATGTTATACCAACGTTTCAAAACTAAGGCGAAGACTCAAGACCATTCCATGGAAGAAGGCTTCTATTCTAGAGCATAGAATATTATATGATTATATTTGTTCTTTCTCTCATCCCTTTCACTGTCACATGCTCCTCCGTGTTGAGTATTTGGACACACTACACTGAATTTATACAGGAAGAAAATTGCACAGAGCCTCTATGAATATCATTTCGTCCATAGGCTATATGGACCATAGCTATTACTATTATGAATCAAGAAAACCATACGCATCCGGTAGGGAATAGCAAATACTGTTCCTTATCGTACTTTACTTTTAGTTTACTCTGGTCCATCTTCCAATTTCCATACAAAAGATCTGAAGATCTAAACATTTCCACTGACTGCTGTGCATTCATGAAACTCGAGCTTTCACCATTCTTTACAAAAAAGTGACTACAGGCACGGAGTTGAGAGTATTACAGATGCAATATAGTACACACAATAACGCTGAGTCTATGGGCTCGGTTGTTTCTCATTTGGTTTTCTATACTTTCTCTGGTCAATAAGACTTGGTGTTGGCTTGGCTTAGCTTTCTCTCTTCAAAGCCCTTCTTTTGTGCTTACGAGAGCTTGGATAACAAATCATTCCGTATCAGATTTCGCTTCCTCTAGTTAGGCGGACGGAATCACATAAAAATCGATGGGTTTGAGATGGATTCTTGCAATTGGGGGTTGGGAGGCAGACAGACTTTGATCAAAATTAGACAAATTGACTGCCTGAACATCTGTGTGGGGAACAAATCTGCATAAATCTCAGACTTTTGACTAATTGCAGAATCACTCAGCGAATAAATTACCTATTCAAATTGTTGATGTTCGCGAAATGCTAAATTGCACTATTTACTTAAAGCCACTTCAATTGGTTGATTCAGTGAACATGTGTCTGCAATTTCCTGGCATTTTAAATCATAGACAGACACGTACGTACCCTTTACCTCGTCTGTTCAACACTAATATATACATGAGTGGTCCAACAGAAGTGAAAAGCCAATGAGAAACAGACGTGACATTTTTATCTTGCAGTCAATTTCAAATTTACCCTGATTCAATCCTCAACCGAATCAATGAATGAACCAGTCAGAGGAAGAGAAAGGGACCTTACAAAGAGGGGCCATAGACCAGAAGGGATGAAATAAATGAAGGGGTGCAATTCAAGAGTAACAGAGAAATAGGATAGAAGCTGATCTGGGCAAAATATAGGGATGACATTTGGACTTGGCACTTGCTATAAAACACAGAGAAAGGCCGATCTGGTTAGAGAGAATAATTTTATTACCCTTGTGTAAATATGCCACTATATCCTGCTCAATATTGCCTTCTGGTTGTTTGTTATAAAAACTTCAACAACCACTACTATACTGTCTCGTGATGGGCAGGGGTTCTTCATTCTTGTAAAATAAAGTGGACCTTCATTTCAATTTCATCCATTGACATTGGGAATTACATACCCCTAAACCTTCCACTTACCCTACTTTCACATTGCAGTTCTTCTAAATTCAACAAAACTATTTTATTATATTATATTTCTGTTTTCAACTCAATTCTTCTCCAACAGGACTAAATTCTAGGAAATTTACAGAACGAACAGACCAGTAAATGATCTGATGCTTCTTTCTTATACTTATTCTTTACTGACAGACAACTCAATGCCATTACATATTCTTTTTTTTACCCTGAAAATATGCAGAATTTGAGATGCAATTATTTATCTTCAATGACTATGAAATGAAGCACGACTAACGTCTGTTCCGTACAATTGGTAATACGAATTACGACGAGTTAAAATAAAAAAATGTGGGAACATTTTAGCCTTTAGTATCAGTCAAATACCTAATATAAATCAGGTATGGTTCAATCGGTTGTGCAAATATTCTGCAAACTTAAAACCCTGCGAACCATCCGTTAGAGATTTATTATCTGAAATCTGCATACACCTATCATTTCCCTTAATCACTCACTACATAGCTGGCTACAGCTATCCAACCCAAGAAGCCAACCATTATGACTGAACTGTTTTTTATAAAATTGTTAGTTAACCTCAACGTAACCCAAAAGTATTCCTGCCCTGGCCTAGCTCTGACTCCCAGACTTTTACCCTACGGCAAATATTCCAACAATCATAACTGAAAGTAATCAGCAAGTACAACAGGTTGCATCCGATATAATATAAAGTTGTTAGCAAGATATAATGGAGAACAATGAATCGAAACATTGTACCCTACACTGCACACCAGCTGGATAGAAACATATCTATAATACCTGATGATATTCATATGAGACAATCAGAAACGCCCACCACATCACAGCATCTACCTATTCGGATGACCAGACTTTATAAGCTGGAAAGTGGCCCAGTATATAAAACCAGTTAAATAAATACAATAAATAGGTATTCATCCATCCCCTATTATAATCTAAACTGCATCTGATGGTGGATTAAACTTTCCATTGCATGCATGGCCGAACTGAACCAGACTCCTCTCTGTGTTCTCAAAATGCAGCATAAAAAATTACTTGTAACAAACCACAACAGGTCCGGTTCAACATTAACAATATTTAAATATTTATGCACTGGCCTGTGGCACCCAACCCAGCCACATCCCAAACCGTTTTCATTGTTTCACAGCAATTTGGTTTGGGTCATAATAGTTTCTCTGGGTAGAATACCCTCCCATTACATTACAATGCTGGAAAACAACTTCAAGAGTAATAAACTGCACAAATATTCGCTCCTTGTATCATATAATTAAACAAAACTAATGACTGATTATAGAAAACATTGCTCCTGCAAATTAATTCAGAGTACAACACAGCACGTCTACGCTACAAGGAATGAAATATCCTGCAGATTAGTTGATTGCAAAATGTCTTCTCCAATTTCATCAGATTTCAGTCTACTTTGCCATTTTACCAAATTTTAGTCCATGTTCGCCAAAAAGTTTGCAAAAATCATCTTATGTAACATGAACATACTATCACATCAACCTACCAACCAAAAATTGAAACATTAACAAAATAGCTCAAGTGTCATACTAATTAAAGTAAGTCATGAATGATCTTGGCTTTGAATTCTTATTTGAATTATCAAAAAAAGCCATGATCTTGGGCTTTATTTGTTGTCTGGTCTGATTAAGACAGAGGAAAGATACGAAACAGTTGACGACAATGCATAATATCATCGTGAGTCTGCGGTGAGTACTTAATTTGAGTACATATCTGCTTCTGCTTACCAAAATCATTTTCATTTTATACACCTCTCTCTCTCAATTCAGGCTAATCACCCACGTCTTCGTCCATGTAATACTATGCACTAGCTCCCCAAAATATTATTATTATTACCATAAGATTACTAAACTTTACTAAAAATTAAAGTTTAACCAAAGAAATGATGACACCTAACACAGATAAACAGAAAGACAACACCAAACTTGACCAAACCATACCAGACTATCTCAACAAGTCAATCAATAACACTCGCACCATTTCATCAGTAGTAGTGCGACGAGACGACAAGCCAAAGGTTATCAACCTTATTATATATACGCCGCAACATTTAGGTACCTACATTGGCCTTGGGAAAGAAAACCCAATTCATTAACAAAGAGAGTGGTGGTAGATCAACTGTTGTACAGTGCATTAAATTATTCAAATCTAACTAGACCTTACCTACTTGCCAATACCACCCCTCACTCAACCTCACTCTTTAAGTTCAAACAACACAATAATGCATCACTTCAGTGCATTCACTTTGCTAAATACAGTATAACGACCAACCATGCAAACGCATCAAAAGTCACACGTTCTACGTCACACCCCACCCAACCTTACCTACGCCCTACGCACTTTCCCATTCATATATACAAATGTTTTCTAATATTTTTGCAGAAATCTCATAAAGCAGCCTGCGCATAAAGTAACATGCGTTTGCAAAAAAAGATTGTAATTTTAACATTTGAAAGAATGAATCCGCAAATTCTGGTGGTTGCAATAAATGAAATGTAACAGCAAACAGGATGCATTTTACATTGACAACTAATCACTTACAGATAAAGTTTAATCTCATGCCTAACTAACCTAGCCTTCCATCAACTATCCATTTCCCTTCTCATCTCGTGTCGTTTTTGGAATAAAGTAAACATCTGGCCGGGTTTAGGTATTTTTGTCTTGTCTTACTTTTTTTAGCTTACCTATACTCTTCTTCTTACCAAGTTTGTCTACTTATTACTGAACTGCATTTGCTGTCATCATACATGAACGTCCTGTCAAACAATGGCTGCAGTTATAGCCCAAGTGTTAAGAAAGCTAACTGGAATTTCCTGTCTTAAAGAAAGTGTATCTGAAACTGAATATTATGAGCATCTGTGATGTGTTCTGTTGTCTGTGGTTTTTGGAATAGCTGATGGAGGAGGTTGATGATTAAATATAGCTTGTATGGCTCGTGCTTAATAAATTTGTTGTAAAAAACGGTCGAGATGATGAAATGGGGTCTCAAGTTTCTAAAATGCACGATGCATTAGTACAATTAATATAATATCAGGTTAGCCACTTGCACACGATCGTATCACATCTGCAACTTGTTTTTTACGTTAAAAAATAAAACTTTTGACTCGTTAAGTTATCGTTTCCGTTTACTTTTTTCCATTCTATTTTTTATAAAACATGGAAATTACTTGCATTTGCTAACGCTGGACACGAATACCTCTTCCAATGTTATTTACATGTAGAATATGACATTCATTCATGAACTTTATCAAACTAAATGATCTGCACTGCACTGTAAAGTTTGCAACAATCAAAATATAATCTGCAACTTGTTTTATTGATGTGTTCGCCAAGTTTGTTGATGATTTGGATGCAAAACATAACTAGGGCTCGAGGACTGCATGAACAATTACTTGAATGATCCTGATTTGCTGAATTTGCATTAAAGTTAAAGAAATTGCCATTCCTTGAGTTGAAATTCTAAACTCGCCCACCTACATGAGCAACATTTTCTCGCACACTGTATTTTTGCTAAAAATTGAAGTAATATTTTACAGGAACTGATTGACTATCTGGTATTATGCTACCCTGTTTGAAGAATGTCGCAAATTTTCAACCAGTGCAAATTATGCCCTTGTATCATTTCTTTCTTTTACAGTTTGTAAAAGCTAATATTCAACAATAAAATCTGCCTGCATCACATCACATTTGCTTATCTAATCTTCGTCCATGAATAACCAGGTCAGACAGGTACAATTCGTATCGTATCAGTAAAAAATAGATAGAATAGACGCCAAGTCCATGAATCAGTACTTTCCCAACTTCCTATTCCACCAATAATGCATATAAAATACATTTATTGGAAACAAAAATGTGTAAATTAAGCTCCTTAATTCTTCTAAATCAATAAAATTGTATATCCACCTCAGCACATTCATTCAACAACTAAAATTATCGTACAGCATGTATGAAATACACCATTTTAACGAAAATACAATGAACGGCGCATTACAAACAATTGCAAATTATAAAGGGTTTTTACCTGATCGTTTCAGCAATTTCATGACCCCCATCAATCCGATCCTGCAATGTCAATAACACAAGTGTTAAACACTAATTCATAATTGTACATACGGTGTCTACCACAAAAAGTTTTACAGACACGGATAAATTAACTTCTTATCAGTTTTTGCGTGCGTAAAAGTTGCACTAATTTTATGAATGCTCATAAAATTGCAGACCAATAATCGGGTCACTATATAAAACCTCACAATGTAAACACAAAATACACCCACTGAACTAACTGTGACAATGGACAATCGATTATAATTAATTATCAAATCAATCAACACTTATAAACATTAGCAGCTGTTGTTTTGAAAATTGAAATTAAATTTTAACTCAACCATTTCATTTGACAAAACTCTGACAAACTAAAAGCAATAATAATTTGTAGAAAAATCTTAAAGAAACTTACCTTTCCACTTCCAAAACTGTTCAACGGCCAACTATAAACCATAGGCTCTGCCCCTGCAGGGCTATGCAGTTTTAATTCTTGAGCCATATCAATTAAATCTTGACTTAACATTCACATTCTCAATTAACTTGCACACTTTAATTAAAAACAACCCGAATTAACTATTCTTCCTTCCTCCTCTTCAGTCCATTCGTTCTATCTAATTCACTCAATCACTCACTACTACCAAACTAAACCACTGAACTGACTGATTCACCCACGACCAACGACAATCAGCAGACATATCAGACAAACAAATTAATCTTCATTTTCCAACCTGGATCACAAAACAAGTGCTTATTTTTTTCTCTAACTTCCATAATTTCCAATTAAAACGTCGTCACCACAGCCGTTCGTCTCCTTTTTCTTGCCTTCTTATCCATTATTCAGTCAGTCCTCCCCCACCAACGAAGTCGACCACGACCACGAACGACCGACGACCATCCTACGTCCAGCCAGCCAGTCAGGTCCAGTCCAATCTTCCAATCCAATCAAGCAAACAATCACTAAAATTGTTTATTGTTTACATTTTTGATTTTTAGTCACCAACAAGTACTACAACCACCACCAGACCAAGCTAGACGAGTGTCCTTCAGTTAAAACAGTTATCTTGGAAGCTCCTTAAGGTGTATAAATTATGAAGAAACTGAAATTTTAATTCTTCTGGTGGTCGGTCTCTCTCTTTTAATCGCTCTCTCATTCAGTCCGGAAACACTCCCAGAATTCACACACACTACCAACCACACAGAAGAGTATAGTAAGTTTAGTTCACCAAGTTCAGCAGACAGACACTCGCTTTTCCATCCATCCTCCAACTCCAACTAACCGGACCCGCACGCCATTCCATTAAACTGTAGATACTACAGTAAAACCTTTACTATCAAAGATGTGCTGTGGATGTGAGTATAAGAGAGAAGGAGGGAACGGGCTATATAGTAGGCAACTATTATAACACACAGGGGCACTTTCAGACGTTTAATTCACCAAATCACATTCACAAGGCAGGGTCGGACCCATGAGGTTGCGGTGACCCCAGCGAAAAGGTTAAAGTTGAGATAATTATGGGTGACTCAAGTAGCAGAGGGATTTAGTACAGTACAGATCGGTGAGATGAGGTGACCCCAGTCCAGTAGGTTACTTAAGTATGTAGGGTTATATTCGATTTTTTGCAAATTCATACCAGGTAAATCATTTGTTTGACAATGCGAAAATATCCAAATGCAATTAACATTTGCATGCAAATGAGCATCTAAAACCCTAGTTGAACTTATAACCCTTTGCTACCGCCGATCCTGTCTTGGTGGATTGTTATTATAGCAAAAAAGTTGATAAACGCAAAGCACAAGCTATCATCTTCTTTTTATATATATCTTGAGAGGGTACTAGATACACATTACTAAAAGTACGTAACCATTATACTACACGAGTTCATCGCTTTCCTTCATCTTCTCTCTGTTAAACAATTGTATAACCCGTCTCTCCTTCAAAATGAATTCAATGCACTCTTCCCACATTTTACAAGCATCCCTCTGCATTCAACAACTTGCGTAACATGGATCACAACCTTGTTTAAGAGTTTCATCAAATTCTCTTAAAAGAGAGGGCCGTCCTTTACAGAGATGCGATATAACCTCTTTTCCACAATCCTTTGTTAAAGGAAACATTCCCCGTTACAACTCTTCCTGGGCAGAATCATTCCAACCCCACCTTATGGGTGGGGTATGGGAGGGGTATAAAGTAATTACTTTGGGTTGGGGATGGGCTGACTTTTTTGGATAAGGACGAGCCATTGATTACCAGGACACTGCCCTTTACTACTACTTTATAGCTTTATAACATAACCAACAAGGAATGGCATGGCGGACTAAATTGATCCACACATATCAGAAAAGGATTGCTGCAGCTAGTTCAACATCTTTCTGTTGGGAGCGTCAAAGCTGGGAATATTTGCTAACGGGGAGATTCTTTCTTTAAAGAAAGACAGAGAGCGTGAGCTTGGTTGGGGTTCTGTTAAGAGAATCTCTTTAAGAGATCCAGTAATATGAATGAGTGAAAATTTCACTGAAATGAATTGTATTCAGAATACGATTCATTTCAGTGAAATTTTCCCGAATACGGTATCTGTTAGAAATCATAATGAATAAACTAATAAATCAAATCAAATCAAATGAAGAGTTTAGTTTAACGCCTTTCATTTTCATAATGTTTTGAAATAGTTCTACTCTTGGGAGGTCAATACTAGAAATTGTTTTGCATTGTTGTTTGCTTACAGTTGGACAATGAATGAATGAGTCTCATTACTAGAATGTGAGTATAGTACTACAGTCTCTTGGTTTGATGTAGCTGTTACAAATTATTACAAGCCATCATGATTTAAGAATAGAATGCACTAAAATATCTATTTTCATGCACCACGTGCGTTGAGTTTACGATACCACCGATAAACTGACACTACCGATATTGACAGTACTTTCACTCATGTCATGTCAAGAGTGCTATTTCCTGTTTTGTCGTCTAGTCTAGATATTTGTTTCTCGATCGATACTTCATAAATGAAGATTGAGTATCGTAACGTAATGGCTTGAGATGAGATGATTCAAAAACTATTTAAGGTAAAAGCATACATACGAGTTAAGGAACGTGAAAAACAAAGTTCGGTTCATTGTTGTTCAATTTCAGTAGTGGAGAGTTTCCCCTGTCCAACAAACATTCCTAAAATTGTTTGGGAGGATAATTCCAAAATCTTTACGATAGAAAGAACAATATTTCTTTCGCCGTTCCCATTTCTTTACGATCAATCCGTTTTCTTTCTATTTCTGATCAACGCTAATAAAATTGTTTTATGATCTCTAGGAATCTTTGAGAGCAATCTTACTACATATGTACGTGACATTCACCTACATACTAAACAATTTACGCCACCACTATGTATATTACATACTACCACTCCACTATCGTATTGTAGTAGCTTTACCTTGAAAACTATTTGGTTGAGAAGGACCAACCGAATTCTAAACTCGAGTTAGAAAGTTATTTTGTAAAAAGGTGTCAGTGAAAGTCCTAAAAATAGCAGATTTCTTCGATATATGTGGGTATTATGTTGATACCTTTGTTGTGTGCATAGAAAACGGCATTTACAAAACCGTAGGTGATGTCCTAAGATGCAATATAATTCTCGTAATCCCAGCGGAACTCATTTACTCTCATCTCATTCGCAAGGAGAAAGTGGTGAAAGCAAGTTTCCTGAGGTTTTAAGCCCTTGAAGATAAATAGTTCCAATTCCATCCAATACCATCAAGTATATTCTTCCTGGATCAACATTTTATTCTATTACAATGTGTACTATGTA
>JAQIWQ010000161.1:0-23390 GCA_034695825.1 Folsomia inoculata | reverse complement strand
CATCACTCCGTTGCGGACACTGTCAACCCGGAACTGGTACGACCAAACAGATATCGCCTTCAGCCTCAAGCGTCCGATATTACCGTCGCCCTCAGTGGATTGCCGCATGAATCCAAACACTATGACTTCTTACCCCGAGAACAACAAATTCTTCTCTCATTCAGGGGAAATAATCACAAAGGAATCAGAAACAGCGTCATCAAACGCGTAATGATATGTACAATGTTGATTTAGAATTCATAAGAGGACACAATAATTATTATTTACAGTCATTTATTTATGTATTTCTTTAAGTTACAAGAAGACTCGTTCTGCAGTGACGCTCTTGTCCTACGTCGCTATCCGGGGGAACAATTCAAAGTTTTTTCTACGAACGAGGCTCAAGACACTGTGCTCTATTCAACGGTTGAGTTATTGAAACAAAATCTTATTCGATATAGGTTTATTTAGCTCAATGATAGGTTATTTGTGCATGTGTATTTTTCAGAAAGGGTTTCCGGGCATTTATGAAGTTCTTTCGAAACGACTGCCCTTAATCTTGGACAATAATCTTGATCAGTGGAAGGCCTTGTTTTACTACAAACCGAAAACACTGATTTTAATTCCAATAAATATTTATCGCGTTCGACCAAAACGAGAACTTGTGATTGAATGTATCACAGTCCTGGCATACAAGGAAGAACAATTGCCAAAGGAGTTAATGGATGAAGGCGTTCTTCATGGTATCATCTCCTTTTGCAAGTTTGTACTTCTTTCATTATGAGTTTGCATAAAGGTTAAGATGAATGAAAATTAACAAGGCTGTAATCTTTGTAGTTTTACAGCTCCTCTTTTGGTCAATGTACAACGATTTGACGACATGCAGCAAGAGTTTAGAGATATATCAGCAACTTTCGAAAGTTTTAGGAATATTTCAAAGGAGATTCGTGAGTCTGTAAATTTCGTCCATTTATATTTCTAAAATTAACTAAAGATTATATTTATTTGTAGAGGAAGTCAGTAGTTGCATAAACACAATTGGTCTTGAATGTCTTACGCTTTTTCAAGCAACTCATGCTGTTGTTTTTCTGATTGTTGATGAACCATTTGATGCTAAACTTTTAAAGTATTGTTCATTTGGGGGTGGGAAAGTTCAGGCTGGATGTCCCAAGCGGGAGGTAATTGATAAAACACTAATTCAACAATCATTCATATGCAATGTCAACAACAATACAAATCTTTAGTGTCACACCTTAGAAGAACTTCCTCAACTAACTGACTTCCCTGCAGGTAAGTATTATATCGTATTTCGCCAGTACTTCTTTTGCTTTTGAAACAACAATGCCTGAAAATTAAGTAATGCATTCATAATGAATCTCATATTCTCGTCTATACTAGGCTGGTCATCCCTCAATAAACGGTTCGTAATGTTTTTGCGTTGGCGTTTGGGACGAGGTGTAAGATGTATTAATGTTATTACTATCCCTAGGTGTCTTCGAGTAAATAATGTCACGGATTTGACTTCACTTTGTGGACCAAGCGAATTCATTCACTCCATCGGAGGTTGCATTGTCAGGTATTTTACAAATCAAAAATGCAATACCACTATTTTTTATTCCCAGACCTGGCCTATAAAATTCTAATCATTTTAATACGAATTTTAGCAACATTATGTGCTTTATAATTGAGGATTCGTCAAACGATATGGCCCTCCTGATCGAGCTGAGTGAAAAAGCAACTGGATTCACAGAAGACGACGAATTGAAGGCATATAAAAGGATCTTAAATCATAATTTCTTAATCCCAAAATTGATTAATTTCTCAACCATGATTGGCAGGCAGCAATGTTCTCGAAAAGGATAAGCACTGTTCTCGCGTCATCCGTTATGCTAGACCATCGGAGACGTGCTGTACGAAGAAACGACATTACAAATAAAGTCATTAACAATATTAAACACGTATGTTGGACTTTATATAAATTGTGTCCATGAGACGACAGACAAGCCTGCGTTGTATAGATTGGACTGGGTCATTTTAGGTAGCTGTGAAGAAAGTGCGACATCTTCTAGATATGAAGTTTGAGTATTCCAGCGCCTTTCGTCGAAAATTTTTAAACTATAGATTCGTCGTCAGAAGAGTTGACCAATCGTTACTCCCAAGCATTATGTTGTACATGTTTACGGAACTTAAGTTTATTCATCGCTGGAAAATGCGACGAGCAACATTGATACGGTAATAGAACCATTTTCAACTTAAAATCCAATGTTCTACTAGTTGTTGCATCTCTGTGGTACGTGCGCTATTTTATTATCGAATTAGGTTTATTCTATCCATCAAGCAAGGATATAGAGACAATCCATACCACAATTGGCAGGTAATTTAATATTGAAAGGTAAATTGTTAAACCATTAAAAGTTGGTTCTAATCTAAACTACTTTTTCTCCCATGTTTTGCAGCACGCTTGTAATACTGCCCATTTTGCATTTATATTGCTCCGACAAGCGGAACTCCAGAAAGGAAAATATCTCACGTAAATATCGTTCCCTTAAATGTTGAACCCCTAAACCTCTGTAGATGAATATGACAACTTCAAATGTGTTTTCTACAGGGACTTGGAGGCACTTGCTTTCTTTGTTTCCTGCATTTGCCACGACATTGATCACCGAGGTATCAACAGCAGATTGATGAGTGTATTTAATCAACTTGGCGACATTCCCAGTTCATACACCTTGTACGGCCAAGAAGAAGGATTAGTCCAGGTAGGTAGTATACCAGAACATGTTCGATTAATATTATCACAGTATATAGTTTTCCATTATTCAAATAACTGTTTCAGAGACAACATCTAACCGTTGTATTACAAATACTGTGCACGGACGATTGTAACATTGTCGAAAACATGTCAGATGAAGAGTACCGAGAATTTATTGAAGTGGTTCAGATTTGCATAACTGGTGCTATTCACATTTGTGTAAATTTAGAAAATCGCTAATTTGTTTCTTACATATTTAGCCACTGACATCGGACACTACTTGAACAATCGTGAAAGGTATTTTGAATCTTTGAAACACTTTGACAGAAAGAGTTCTTCGAAACGTCGAGACTTAATGTCCCTCTTGATGATCGTTTGCGACCTCAGTGAAACTGTCAAGCCATGGGACGAATATATAATCACCTTAGTTAGTTTAATAATTTCATGACCCCAATTTTATCCATGTGTGTTGTGTATGGAGATGGAGGTATTGATATCGATAATTTTTTTCATTGTTAGAAAAGCATATTCTCTGAATTCTTTACACAAGGGGACGAAGAACTAAAACATGGACTAACACCTATCCCAACCATGGACCGACGGTATGTACCTGACCTCCCAAAAACCCTGTTGTAGCATCAGTTTCGATTTTCAATGAATTTCAGGGTGGCGTATATTCCTTTAATCGAGATGAAATTTATCAACGAAGTAGTTCGTCCCGCATATGCGTAAATTAATATAATCTCAGCAGTCATCGTCAACATATTCAAACCAAATTATGCTCTGTTACCCAACAATTTAACTTACAGGGCGATACTTGACATATTACCTAAAATTGAAGAATGCATCCGTAAAATTGATTATTTTAAGGAACTTTGGCTCATATCCACCAAAATATTTGAACAATTTGCTCAGGTAAATCAGCATTGTGTTTAATCGACATTGAGCGTGGAAGGAAGACAAATATATAAATACAAATAGTCTACACCAATGAATTGTGTATTGTTATTTACAGTTTTCAAACCCTTTGGACATCTTGGACCAGCCGGAAATGAAAGAAGAACGTTTAAAAGACTTGACGCATCTAGAGTTGCAAAAGCATGTTTATCGCATCCAACACAGTGTGGGGGGAGGTGATTCCGCCTTTTCGCTTCCCATGTCTTCTTCAACAGTTTTGAATTCCTCGTCCATGGAGTTCAATTCTTTATCACTTCATGCAACCGACCCAGCAAAGAGTGTAGCTTCTTTGGGGATACAGCCTAAAAAGAAATCTTGCAGTTGCAAAAATCCCTTCAAGTGTTGCTGTTGTAAGCGCAATCACCATGCTTTAGAAGACGCGTCCCAATTACTTCGATGCAATCAAGAAGACGCCTTCATGGAGGAGCAAAGTCAAATCTACGACAGAAAAAGGAGAAGTTTCGACCAAGAAGATTCAGGAGATGTGTTGCCTAAATCAAGAGCCACGATATAGAATGTATATTTTACAATATTTCATGCATCCCTTCAATATTTTGTTACTATATGTTAAAATGTGCATTTGGGATCATTTAATTTAGTGCACATTCAAAATTTTGTGAAATAAGTGCATTTCAAACATGATGCACGCTAATTGTATTATAACTAGTGAAAAATAAACCATAAGTAAAACGATTGTGAATTGTAGATTTTTCATTTTCCTTTATTTTGCAAAAACGGTATAAAATCATTCGTCCATGAATGTCAAATGCTTCATGTATGTAACCATTTTTAATTGAGATCATGCGTATAAAAAATGATTTCTACGAATCAACTACGATAAGAAGGACGTGAAAGTCAACCATGGAGCTAGATAGATATGGAACGGCCTCAAAATGGACATGGCTTTCATTCTTTGGCACGTTCATTCCGCTTTTCTACCAGTTGTCCAAAAAGTCAAATCCTGTTTTAGGAGTCGCCTAAAAGTGTAAAATGTCCAACGATTTAACACCAACTGGCAAACTTACTAACAATATCCACAACAAATACTTACAATGCGACACGGGCTGGATACATCAACAAGAAATTCGTCCTCACGAGAAACTTGTTTGTAATTTTCTTTTTCTCCAGATTTTATTTCTGCGTCCATTTTTTTCAGTACAGGAGGTGGGGGCGGAGGGGCTTTTGGTTTAAGAATTTGGTGCTACAATGTAAATTAATAACAACAACACTCTTTAGATAAATGAACCATTATGATACCAAACGCCCAACTTTTATACATACCTTGAGGACGGGTGAATTTCCTGTCCAAATTCCCTCATCTCCCTTCTTTTTCAACTTCGCTTGAAGTTCTGTAATCAAATCAACGTTTTGTTTCTGCTGTGGTAAACGATCTTCTTGCTCATTCTCAAACTCATCTTCATAATATGATTCCGCCTTCTTGATTAACTTGTTCCCATTACTAAACTCATGATTTTTCATTTCCTTCTTTTCTTCTTGATTTCTACTTTCACTTGCAAAATCCTCATTGCTTGTTTTAGAAAGGGAGACGATCATGCTGATTGGTTTAGTGGGGGCAGGTGCCTTGTGTTTCTTGCTCATGGATGAACGCTGAGGTCGGAGAGGCTTCTTGGTTAAAAGTGTCACATTCTTCAACATTTTCCCTAAGTTGCACGCCCCAATTTTACAGGTGGTAAATCTTGACGAAATTGACCCACCACAACCACCCCCATCTTCGCTGTTGTCATCAGCGTCCTTTTTAGGACATACGGACATCAACATTGCAGCAGTATGAGACACCGCCACTTGACCATTTAGAGGATTCCCATAAAAACCATTACCATTGTTAATGTTCCCATTGTTGGTGTTGAATAGTAAATGGGAGTCAATAACTGAGCATTTTTCATCATATGATAATGCGCCAAAGCCTTCAACCTTGTCTTCTACCTTGTTGATATCTTGATAAATTCTAGCGGCCAGTGGGTTCATGGTTGAGAAATATTCAGCATACTTCCCACTATATAGTCTATCACTGCTACTATCCCCACTACTACCACTCCCACTCCTACCTTCATGATGGGGATCCCAATTTTTTGAACCTTCCATAATTTAAAGTGCTAAAAGAGTGTATGAATTCCACCGATGTCTGCTGAACTCTATATAATTTTTCATACAGTACATGTAATGTGTAATACAATGTAATAACAATGAAGCAATACTAAACAACAAATGCTGCAGTCTTGCCTCCAGCCAGGCCAACCTTCTTGTCCTCCTGCGTTTCCTATAAGATGCAGGATCGGAATTTATTGTAGTGTAGTTTCAAAGAATGCCTATGCTTCTGACAACGAGAGGCGTGTTAAATCATAAATAGAGTTATTATATTAGAATATCAAATTACAACTTTAAATCTCCCCTTTCAATGTTTTTTCTAAACTCTAACCAACACTCTCATGATGACGGATCGATAAACGTCGTCCGGCTACTTTCATCAAAACAAACGAATGCATCTCATCTACTCTTTCCTGCTGCAGTACTGCAGTGTGTACAAAAATATAACATCAGAAGAGTGGGTAAAGGGCGGCACAAACAATTCTTCATTTCTTTTTACTGTCGTGCAATTTCCAACAAACTCTGCTCTCAACAAAAATCTCTTAAAAAATATTGAAATTACTAATCAATTAAATATTTTGTAATACTCTAGCAGGTGTATTTATATCAGATAATTTCTGATTTGGTTGTTTTTTAGTGTGTACGTCAACCCCACTCGTTGTCAGTTACAGTCAGTCGGAAGTAAATAGTAAAAGTAATTCAAAAGTTTTATAATAACAAAGGAGAAAGTTTTAAAATATTTTGATATTCTTTCATTTCACAGAAAGAGATGGAGTCCAATAGCAAAAAATCAAAAATCTGGACCAAGGATCTCTATAAACTGTTAGGGATCGAGGACTCTGCAACAGAATCAGAGATCAAGAGTGGATACAGAAAAAAGGCGTTGAAATGTCATCCAGACAAAAATCCAGACGATCCCAAAGCTGCGGAAATATTTATGGAACTGTCTTCCGCATTAGAGATTCTCATCGACACCAAAGCTCGAGAAGCATATGATAGAACGAGAAAGGCAAAACGGGTTAACGAAGCAAGGATAAGGAAATTGGACTCTAAGAGGAGAAAGTTTAAAGAAGAATTGGAATTAAGAGAACAAAAGGCCAAGGATTCGGTCTCAACTTCAACAGTTGACAGTTTTGAGAAAAGTTCTCAAGAAACAAACGAAAAACTGCTGCAGAAAGAAATAGATCGTTTGAAGAAAGAAGGATCTAGAGCACTTATAGAGGAGCAGGAACTCATTAGGCAACAAATAAGATCTAGAACATTAAAAGAAGAGCAGGATCGTAGTAAAAATCAAGTACCATCAGATCCAACACGTCCCCAACCCCAAGGGCCACCTTCTACAACATCCTTTCAAGATTTTGAAGCAATGATTTTAGCCCAGCTGCTAAACGCTGGTAAAGCACAGAGTAGTGAATCGGGATAAGTTAGTTTTCACTATAAAAATTTATTTACGGTTTTTAAGGTTTATTTTTATTTGTGGGGGGTTACACTTGAACCCACTGCCTCTGTTAATGATGAGAATCCATTAGAGCTGCAATTTTTAATAGAAAATTACTAAATTTTTTGGTATAAAAATACCTTAATTACAGAGCTAGTTAATTCAGAATACCTTAATAGACTAGAAAGTTCACTTTTAACTCTATCCACAATACCTGGTCCATTAAAGGTCAATGCTGTATATATTTGGACAGCCGAAGCTCCTGCGCAAATCTTTCTAAACGCACCATCTCCATCGCATACACCTCCAACACCAATTATGGGGATTGCTCCTATTGACAATTTTTAAGTTGCAATAAAACTAATTCGCAAGCCCAAGGCATAATTATCACCTTTTAATTCCTTGTAAAACTTGCCCACTAGTACAGTAGAGACTTGCTCCAGTGGAGCTCCACTTAAGCCACCAGCTTCTAATTTGACATTAGATTCCGTTTTTAACCCATCTCTACTAATCGTGGTATTGGAAACAATGAGTCCATCCACCCTAGTTTCTTTCCGCAATACATATTTACATATAGATTTGACATCATCGTCACTTAGGTCTGGAGCAACCTTAAGAAACAATGGAACTGAGCGACTTTGACGATTCCTAGTGGCAATAACACGCTGAAGTAGCTCTGACAAATTTTCGCTCTGTTGCAAATCTCGAAGATTGGGTGTATTAGGTGAAGAAATGTTGATAACAAAATAGTCTGCCGTATCACTGAAAGCTTGAACCCCTTCACAATAATCTTGTATTCTGTCTTTTGATGTCTTGTTGGCACCAAGATTAACTCCAACAACGAAATCGGAGTATTTCTTTTTGAACTCAATCACTCTTTCATGAACCTCATGGTGGCCGTCATTGTTAAATCCGTACCTGGATTATACAACGAACCCAAATAATAATTGATTATTAGCAGATTATTAGCAGAGTACAAGATAAGATAGTAGTCATACCGGTTAATTACAGCATTATCTTCAGGTAATTTAAAAACCCTTGGCTTAGGATTACCTTCCTGTGGAAGTGGAGTTATACTTCCGATTTCAATCCACCCGAATCCCATTCTAGCAAGGCCACTCATGCATTCAGCACTCTTGTCAAATCCAGCAGCTATAATATAATTAACCTTTCTATAAAAATGAACTATATTATATTATTTCAGTGTTGTTAATACACCACACACCTATACCAATTGGATTTGGAACGCTCAGGACCCCAATTTGTGTTTTCTATTAAAAAAATACTATTATAATATTTAATAAGCCAGTTGAGCTAGCCCAATTTTATTATTCTTGTTATTTCAAATAAACTCACCAAAAGACTTGGATCCGTAATGCTTTTATTCTTTATCAAATGATGTTTTACCACAAATACAGCAGCACGATGTGAATCTTCTGGGTCCATTTTTGCAAGAAATGGGGTTAAAAACTGGCGATAGAATTTTTCATTTCCACTCCAAACTCCAATAGCACCAAATGCAAATAATCCACCCGTCCCCACAAGCACCGCTGATCTTGCTTTCCGCTAGAGTCATCGTAAAAATAATTATCATCATCATCCTTTCACCATTATTATTACAACAATCTCTTGCTAAAACTAATTGAAAGTAGCGTAATAATTTATTATTACCAACCCAAATAAGCTGCTGGCTGTTAATCATCATATCCAATTCCAAAAGAAAGATTTATAACAAATCCAGCCCAGCCCAGTCCTTCAAATTGCTGTCAATCAATGTTGAATTGAGTGTGGAGTTTGTATTATATTTTCTAGATTTGTCATCAAAAACCAAGTCGAAATTTTGAAATCAATTTATTACCTCCTCCCACTTGACACTTAAATAGAATTCACATAATATTCATTCACGCACATATACTTTTAGGCGACAACAATGTGATCCGATCCCAGTACTTCCAGGAGTAGAAATACATCAAATATGAAGTTGGCGGAATGAATCTGGCCGGGAAATGCAGGGAAATTGGCAGACCACCTTCGGCATCAACGATTTCAGATTTATTACTTGAAAATAATATTTTCAATTGTTTTTTTACAATTTTTTCAAAAGTGATTATCAGAGGACCCTGTTTGTAATCATGATTGAGGCAGCCGAAATGGAGGGATCAGGAGATGTCCACTTTAGGGACAGGGTAAATAAATAATCTCGATTTATGTTTTACAAATCTACTACACAAGTTGCTTTCTTTTAACTTTTTTGATTCAATAATGCAGGAACAACCGGTACAAAAGCATTCTGTACACACCCTCGTTTTCAGATCTCTTAAAAGGTAACTCCATTCACCAATGTTTTGTAGTTGAAGAATTGGTTAAAAAAGTTGAAGGTGTGAACATATTGGGTTAAGGTAATAATAATTATTACCTTAACCCAATCTGAATTATTATTATAATTATTACCTTAACCCAATAATTGAATTGATAATTGAATAATTATTATTCAATTATCAATTCAATTATCGAATCATAACGATAATTATTATCGGTATGATTTGATCCGAAGGGTGGTGGTGATCTTGGCGAACGTCGTGGGGGTCAGGATCACCTCTATGGATCATGCCATACACCTACACCAACTCGCCTATGATTTAATTTAACTTTATCAATTTAGCACAAACTTTGCGTGCTTATAATTTAAGGTTTTTCTCTTAAAAAGAATTTAAGGATTTTGTCTTTCTTTTAACTTAAAAGAACTCATGACATGTTCCTCTCGGACCATTCTGTACCTCCACCACTTTCAGAGGATGCGTGAGTAGTTTTGAAACTAAATATTGGTTTGTTATGTTTTTGATGAAAATTATGATTTTGATGATGTACAGAGAAAAATTATGTAAAGCAGTGAAAGCAAAAGATCAA
The DNA here is from genome assembly GCA_034695825.1 of Folsomia inoculata. Classification (NCBI taxonomy): domain Eukaryota; kingdom Metazoa; phylum Arthropoda; class Collembola; order Entomobryomorpha; family Isotomidae; genus Folsomia; species Folsomia inoculata. Next base: position 13,251 of record JAQIWQ010000161.1, on the reverse strand, counting down.
TATGCTTCGGTAATTGCAATTGTTGAGAAAAAGAGGCGAGAGTTGGCTCAGGATGGTATAACAGATCTTCATCATAATGAAAATGGAGGATTTAGTGCTGAAGGAAAGGACGTGGCCATCACTGATGGGTCCTCAAAACCGACTAACGATTCAACGTTAGCTATATTTTCGTAAGAGAATCCAGATACAATGATATTCTGATGGTTTGTGATGTTTTCACATGTACTTGTGTATTTTTTTAGGCAAAACAAGGCGATATTACCTATAGGGTTAGAAAATACTTCTTCCACAAAAACTCCAACATCCCTTGTCTCTCAAAAGAAGCTATCAGCAATGCCGAAACCTAAGTGGCATCCTCCGTGGAAACTTCATCGTGTTATCAGTGGTCATTTAGGATGGGTTCGCTGTGTTACGGTTGAGCCAGGAAATGAATGGTAGGTTTTTTGTTCAGGTCTAATTTTCTGATTTATAAATGTTTTGATTGTGATAGGTTTGCTACTGGAGCTGCGGACCGTGTAATTAAAATATGGGATTTGGCCTCTGGGAAACTTAAGCTTTCGTTAACGGGACATGTTAGCACTGTTCGAGGTCTTGTTGTGAGTCCTAGGCATCCGTACTTGTTCAGCTGCGGTGAAGATAGACAAGTGAAATGTTGGGATCTGGAATACAATAAGGTAATTTAAAGATAGTCGTCGTTATAATCTGCAAGCATTGTAAAATTGTAATATATTCTCAACTGTGAATTTTCAGGTTGTCAGACATTATCATGGCCACTTGAGCGCTGTGTATGGGATATCCCTTCATCCAACCATTGACGTGCTTGTTACGGTTGGCCGTGACAGCGTTGGACGAGTTTGGGACATGCGAACAAAAGCTAACATTCATACGTTATCAGGGCATACAAATACAGTGGTAATGTGAATATTTATTATTACTTTTTAATCAATGTATAGATAGTTTGTAGTTTCTCCTCTCCATTTTGCTTTTCATTGTTCAGATCCTACTAGGATCATCCTAGTAATCCTTTCTGTATTATAGGCTTCTGTTTTGACTCAAGCTGTGGAACCGCAAGTTATCACTGGTTCTCATGATAGCACCATTCGGCTTTGGGATCTGGCTTCTGGAAAATCAATGGCTACCCTTACTAACCACAAGAAATCTGTAAGTCAACTTTTGATTTTGATTGCATCTTTAAGATTTTAAGTTGATTTTAAATGGCCGTATTTTATTAGGTGAGAGCTCTTGCGATGCACCCGGACTTGTACATGTTTGCTTCGGCATCCACAGATAACATTAAACAATGGAAATGTCCCAAAGGAGAATTTATTCAGAACCTTTCTGGCCATAATGCAATAATTAACGCATTGGCTGTAAATCAGGTATGATTTTACTCCGAAGTCGTAAAAGCACTTTTGTTTTATAATCATTGTTTTGTAAGGATGGGGTCTTGGTTTCTGGAGCAGACAATGGGAGTCTGAATTTCTGGGACTGGCGCACTGGTTACAATTTCCAAAGGATACAAACTCAGGTTCAGCCTGGATCCATGGACTCTGAAGCTGGAATATTCGCTATGACATATGACTTTTCGGGATCAAGACTAATTACAACCGAGGGTAAGAAAATACCGTCTTGTTACAAATGAAAACCCACCTGTAGTGTTTCCCACCATCAACTTTTCTCACACTACTCAACTAATAATGTATTCTTTTGCAGCGGATAAAACTATTAAAGTTTACAAAGAAGACGAGGAAGCAACCGAGGAATCGCATCCTGTTGACTGGAAGCCGGACATTATGAAACGGCGTAGATATTAAAGTTATCTCGGCGAGTTGACTTTAACTTTAATATCGAGGAGACAGAGACAGGGCAACTTTACAATACAGTAGCAGTGTGATTCTTCCTGTTAAGTTTACTTGGCCTTAGCGTAAAGTTGATGGCTTCATTCATCCACTCCAGTGGAAAGAATATGTTCAAGTGTTAAATTATCCATCTATACATTCGTTTCGTTTTTATTTAAAATCTTTTAAAAATACAAAGATAAAATTCCGTTACATCAAAATTTTATGATTATAAAATGTTTGTCCATTTTTATAATATTAATTTATTATTGACCAAAGGAGTCAATAAAGTAGTATAGAAATACAGTTTGTACCTTTTAGCTCACAGGTTGTTCATTCCTTTCAGGTAGAATAGTTGCGATTTACAATATTCAATTTAAAGTATAAATATATAATATTCAGTCAGACAGAATCGAATCATACAAAGATATCCTCCACCAATGCCTAATATTTAAGGAACCGGCTTCTGCAAATATTTTCCAAGCACTTGTTGAATTTCAATTTTTGCCATTTCTTGGTACTCGTGGTGTAAGTTATTAAACGTTTCTTCGACAAGACGTCCCAATTTTTCTCCAACGGCGGATCTTGGTCGTTCATTGCAAGCACAAGGGCAGCAACTACTCTGGTATCGAGTAATTTCTGTGATAACAAATTCCAATATTACAATTTGTTGCAAACGCTTTATAAATTCTCGCTCGCCCAGTTGGTATTCACTTACCTGTCTGTTGATGTGCAATGGCACTCGGAGGAGGCTGGCTGTGACTAGACAAATTCATATGTGCCATTGGAGGTGTGGCTGTTATCCTCCCATGATGATAAGATAACGGGTCTTCATCGTCCTTCCTTGAGTGAGGTAACAGTGATGGATGTGTCTCGTGAGCCTGCATCGGTACTGGAAGCCCCGACACGGATAAATTATGCGGTTGGGAATGGTGGTGCGTCTGAACCAAGTAATCCGGTACCTCGTGGTTTTGATGGTGAGCGTAAGATAGTATTTGCATCTAAAATAATTACCCATCATAACTATACAACGTAACCAGTTCCAGTTACTAATTGAAATCTACTAGGAAATTAAATTACATTAAGAGGCGCATTCAGCTCCATTTTCACATCAGTCTCGTCATGATGTCCACCCATGCATCCACCTCCATGATGTCCTCCCCCCAAATGTCCATGACCATGATCCATCATACTTGGAGGAGAATCTGCCGGACTGTGGTTATTATTTGAAGAACTTGATCGAAATACCATCGTCTCCTTGAGAAAGGAGAGCTGATTATACCACTGCCATTTGGATTGAAACCCCCCTGCAGCAGCAGCTACTTCATCTTTCTCCATATCGCTCATACTATTCGAACTCTCAAGTTTTAACTGATGTCCAAATGATGTACGAAGTCCATGTAGTTTCATCTTTACTTCGTTAACAAGCTCTACAAAGTCAAGGGTTCCAACTTTACTAAAACTTGCAATTTCCCAAAAAACGCATTTCATATAAACGTTCACCACAAATCAAGCACACCCACCTTTCTCCAAATGATTTAACTCCAACCAGCTCTCCAAACATTGTGTCCTCTTTTTGTCGTTCTTATAATCTGCCAGCTTTGGATTCCAGAGGTACTACCAACCAAACAAATTGCAAATGAAGTATTATTACTACTCACTCTAATTCAGTTTGTCTCTTACCTCATGGGTTCTATAATGGTCAATCAAACTTTGTGTTCGAGGACCATCCCATCTTATCCTTTTCTCTGGTTTAGGTCCATGTACATTAGCAGAGGAAGTCAGTGATGATGGCGATGAGTTTGTTGTATTGGATGAACCCGAAGAACCCAATACCGACATGAAGGGTTTTTTATTTTCCACTTCCATCCCTCCACCCCCACCCTCCCTCCCACTGACACCAATGGTGCCATGATAATTATCGTGACAGTTTAGCAATTGAGGGGACTGTGATGAACAAGACTCGCTGATTGAAAGCGAAGCCTTCCTTTTCATTGCTCCAATCATTTTTTCCCAATTGGCACACCCACACTGGCCACCAACCAATATCAATGTAACTGTATAATTGAATCCTTATAAATGTTACAAACTAATAATTAATACCCACAAACATCATTATATTTTAAAGATTATGTGCAACTTGTCATTTTATACACAAACCAACTGTCACTGTCCACGCCACGTTGATCCTCAACCACCTAAAAGGATGATGAAATTAAGGAATTACCTACATTTTCTGTCTGTACACTCTATATACATGCTTCAACCTTTTTTTTGACTAAATAACTTGAGAAAAATTAAAATATTTTCATGATTTTCTTAAAGCTTATGTTGGGTTGTGTTCTGTATCTGTTATATGTCAGTGCGTGTTGTTGTTCTCATTTCTAGAAGCAATTCAGTGTATATCATGGCTGCAACTATTGCGTCTCATTCGGGAATTTCGCGAAGGTCGTGATGCAATGCAATTCCACACTTGAACTCATCCACTCCACACTAATAGTCCACACTACTCCACTACTAATGTTAGGTTATTATTATAACGACGCATAAAATGGTTGGTTCATCATGAGAGGAGTTTGTGGTGGGTGATCCCCCAGCAGCAGTTGTTTACTACTACTACACTACTACTTAGTACAAACACGGTTTGTACGGTTTGTACTACTTAGTACAAACACGAGCAAAACAAGTGGCATTTGTAAAATTTCGTTTCATGTTCGTAGGTTTAGATGTGGTGGTCGTTGGCTTGATTGCTTATTTGCCCCAACAAAATGTGGCGGTGATATCTTCCTTTCATTGCTCCTTTCTTCTCTCACGTTCTTCTACTCGGTTCTATAAGAAAGAAGTAGTGAAGTGAATAAAAATAGTATAAAAGCAGAAGTGGAAATGAAATGAATTGATTTTTTAACGGAAATTTTACAGAGTTGGAATATTTTTTTGAGTAAAAGTTTATACATTGTGTGATTGAGAGACTGGTGATATCAGACAGGACTGGTTGGAGTGGATATTACTTCAACGGGTTTTAGTACCTCCTGACTCCTAAGTCAGGAGTCCTGACCTGGACGTGAGGAAGCCGGTTTGAAGATGTCGGTGATAAAGAAAATGTCCCTTTCAGGTAATAAATAAATGTTGTTACTTAAGTTTTGGGGTCAAAGGATGAAAACAAAGCCACACAAAAAGTCAACCCCATTTGGGGTGTGTTCTTCATAGATTTGTTCACTAAACGGTTATCTTGTATGATTTCTTCCATTGTGGAATTACTGTACACCATAAGAATGGTGCATTTTCTTTTAAAGTGAAGCAGAAGAGGTTTAAATATGGTGTAGTAAAAAAACTACCAACTGTTGACCATGTCCAACTGTTGGGTTAAAGAATAAATTCCTTGTAGACTTTTCAGAATGTCCTATAAGCCAACAAGTAATAATATTGATAAAATTCTAAATTCTAGGGATTAGAAGTTTCAACCCGAATGACACCAAAAACCAAATTATTGAATTTCAGACACCTTTAACTATCATCGTTGGAGTTAATGGGAGTGGAAAGACGGTTAGAATACGATGTTTAGATTAATTCAGATCAAGTCAGAATACAATAAAATATCGTGTCTATTTTATTTCAGACAATTATTGAAGCACTCAAGTATGCTATTACAAATTCATTTCCTCCCAATTGCAACTTAGGTACACAAGATATTTTATATATTAATTAGCATTTTTTACGATGAAACTTACATTTGTGATCTGTGATGACTTGTGTGTACACAGGGAGCTCTTTTGTGAACGACCCGAAGCTGACAAACGGCTATGAGGTAATGAATAACCAATATGAATAAAATAAAATTATCGATTAGTCAAAAACTATAAGTATAGAATATGGGATGAAATATGCAATGCAACTAACGACTGATTTTTAAAATCTGCTTTCAGACAATGGGTGTAGTGAAGTTGGAAGTGGTTGGTGCCAATGGAAGCAGAATACAGACTACTCGAAAGGTGAAGGTGACAGTCAAAGACAAGCTAGGAAAGCTGTCAAAGAAGGAACTGGATGCAACTATTACAATTACTGATGTCAAGGGAGTCGCACGGGAAATCAACAGTAAATGTGCCGATGTTAAAGTATGTCCTTCATTTGCCACGATAAATAATTTCTAAAGTATGTCATCTAATGTCGTTGAATTGAACCAACTTTAATATCTTCTTCATTGTTTATTGTGGTCGTTAGGTCGTTTTTGACGGATTTGAACATTACTGTAATAATTTCAGATGGAGATGTGCCGCATCATGGGAGTTTCAGAAGCCATACTCAACAATGTTATTCTTTGCCATCAAGAAGATTCATGTTGGCCTCTAGATGAAGGAAAGAAGGTTAAGGAAAAATTCGATGCAATTTTTAACACTACGATGTACATCAAATGCTTGGACCAATTAACCAAAGAAGATAAAGAATATGGACAGCGTATGTGTAGATCAAACTACAACCCAGCCTAAATTAATAAATGTGAAACATTAAATGTGTGATTGATGTTTAATCCAGGTGCGAAAGTGGAGAATGAGAAATTCAATTATGTGATTGAAAACTTACAAATTGCTCGCCGAAAGAGGAATGAACTGGATACAAAGCAAATTGAACTCCAATCAGTCACAGACAAAATTGAGGGCCAGCAGAAGGAGTTGAAGGAAATGGAAACGAGGCTGGGACAACTTCGTGAAATGGAAATGGAATATATTGAAATCGCAAACAAAGTTGCTGCAACGAAGGGAAAGTTGGAAGCCATTCAGAAACAAGTAGATGAACTAAAGTCAAGCATCAAGGAGGAGTTTGATGGAGACATTCCATCTATCGAACAAGCTCTTTCTGAGTTTAATTCAGATCATAGGAGAAAAGTGACGCGACAAAAGCAGGTGTTTAACACACTCGTATATGCTATTTCTAATCGCAAAATTGTTTAATAAGCTTGTATTCCTATGATTTTACAGCTACAGCAGAATGTTGAGGAAAAAGAAGAAGAACTTAAAAAATCATCTACTCAGCAAAAGAATTTCCTGCTCGAAGAAGGAAAATTCCAACAGGAAGAAACGGCGAATAAAGGGAGACTGGAAGACATGATATCTATTATTTCTGACGTTGTTAAACTTGTGAAAAAGCTTAAAGAAGGCTCTCAGGATATGTCGTTCTCTTCCAGTATGGATTCGTGCATTGATGTGTGCGATGCTGATCCCCGAACCCTTTCACCGGAAGTAGTAGTTAAAGCACTGACGTCTGCTATCAGAGCCCGTGACTCTGAGATCAACAAGTTGAAGACTCAATATGACAAGGACGAAAAAGAACTTCAGAAAAACATCGATCAACTCAGGTAATAATAGTAATAAATTATAACTATACTTAATAACGAACAATAGAATTGCTATAATGAAGCGTTTTGGTACTTTAGATCTAAAAAAGCCTCATTGGAGACCGAAATTGTGATTAAAAACCAACAAGTCAAAGAAAATACTGCATCCATAGCAGATTTTAGAAATCGACTTCGAGCCATCGAGGGGTCTAACGCTGCTTTAGAGGATTTGGAGTTTGAAGAAGGAAAGGTCACTAAAGAAATTGAATCAATTCAAGATTCCGGGACTGCAGAAAAATATGAATCAGAAATCAAAAAGTTTGCGACTGAAATTAGCGAGTTTGAAAGCCAGATTTCGAAATCAGCCGATGATGTTGAACTGTTGAGCAAAGACAAAGGGCTCATTGATCAAATTGAGATTTATACCAACCAAAAAGTTCAAAAAATGACTGAATCCAAGAAAATGTACAATTCACCTGTATTATAAGTAAATAGTCACAATATCCATAATTTCACCTTTTGTTTTATAGTATGTGCCGAATTGAAGATGATCTCAAAATTGTACTTGGAGAAATTCCAGAGGACAACTTGGAGCAAACGTTTGACAGAAAACGAGAGTCTGTGGTAAGCCAAAATTGAACTAGGCTTACTTTAAAAAATGAAATGTTTCACTCATATTTCAGATCACGGAATTGTGCGGTAAGAAAAATCAGCAGAGAGATGAAGAAAAGAAAATTACTGTCCTGCAAACAGAATTGAAGCGCACGAAAAATGACCTGGAAAAGAAAGAAAGGAAATTTGAAGGTTTGAATTACGAATGACACCTTCGATTATTTAGAGATTAAATTATTTGGATATTTTAATTACCGGCACATTTTAAATCAGGTTATAAAGATGCAATTGAAGACAGCCTGGAAGGTCGTGACTTCAACGATGTTTATGATGAAGTAAAGGAAAGATTGGAGGAGACTGAAAAAGAAAACTACCATGCAGAGGCTGCTATTTTTATTAAGAAAAAATACATCCAAAAGTTGAGCAAAGGGTTCGCACACAATTAATATTGATTCAACTGTTTTTGCTTATGTACTTGTTAATTATTTTTATTTTTGTGCTTAGTAATTGCTGTCCACTCTGCAAGCGCGACCTTGAGACGAAACGTCAGACCCAAGACTTGATCCAGCAGGTTTTATTATATTCTTTCTTGACTTTTTACAAACGTCTTACAAACTATGACTTTTCATTTTTAAAGATTCAAGGAGAGATAGAAAAAATTAAAGAGAATGATCCTTCGGAAAAAACACTCATTGAAAAACTGAAAACGAAACTGAAGGATTTACTTGACTTGAAGCCAATTTGGGAGGAAAACAAGAAATTAGAAGAAGAGATTCCAGTATTGCAGGAAAAAGTTTCTAACCTAAAACGTGAACTGTCCGAGATTACAGAAGCAATGGATGATTTTAATCTGATCTTGGCTGAGTTGGAAAATTCAAAGTCAATTTTCGACAAACGAAGTAAGGAAGTTCACATGATCGAAAGTGCTAAACACGAAATAAAGCAACGTGTAGAGAACATTGAAAAATTGGAATCTTCCAGAAATCCCAAAGCTAAAGGTATTGAAATATGAATGATAATACTCATTCAGGAATTGATTTTTCTAGTCTTAACTTTTACTTTTCAGAATTAGCGGAGACCACGAATTTATCGAGAGTCAAAACTGTGTTGCAAGATTTGAAGAATTCTTTGAAAACAAAGCAGATAGATAGAGATAATAAGTCTAATTTGCTTAATAAAACCCGAATGGAGCTCAACAAGTTGAATGTCAAGAAAAATGAAGCTAGACAAAAGATATTGAAAATTACATCGGAACTACAAAATCGCGAGGCTTTGGAAGTACAGAAGAAAGATTTGGAAGCTACAAATAACCAAATTCAGGAAGCCAGTGTATTGCTGAAACAAGAATTGCCGACCATCAAGTCTCAAATTACAGAAGCCGAACAAGCCAAGTCTAGTTTTGTCGAGAAAAAAGAGAAGCACATGCAAGGAGCGCGTCAGGAAAGGGACAATCTGGAAAAGCAAAAGCTAAGACTGGCAGATATTGATCAAAAAAATGAAGAGTTTGACCGCAAAAGAACCCAGTTTGTGGATGTTCAGAAACGGGCTGCCACCTGTAAACGCAAAGTTGAAGAATTGTTATCACAAAAGGGTGAACTGGAAAAAGATTTACAGTCTGTGAGTCATTCTATTGCAACAGAAGAGGTATTTAATTTAAAAACCATTTCTCCCTTGTACGGTACACATTACAATGTAATTCAAATTTCCTTTAGAGCAAAAAACGAAATCTTGAGGACAATTTGAATTACAAGATGAAATTAAAGGAAGTATCCAAACTTAAATTGGAACTGGATAAAAAACAGAAACTGTATGAATCGACTCATACGCGTGGTGTAGCTACGGAACGGAAAGAACTCAGTCAGAAATACAGCGAAATGTTTGGACAAATGAATCGTCTGGTCGGAAGTAGAAAAGAAACTCAAACTGTAATCCACGACTTGAAAAAGGAGTTGAATGAACGTCCCTATGTTAATGCTGAAAAGGAGTATGTGGAAAAGTTGGTCAAGAAAACAGTTTATGAAAAAGCACAAAAGGATATCCGACGTTACAAAACTGCATTGGACCAAGCCATTATGATGTTCCACAGACAACGAATGGAGTCGATTAATCGCAGCCTGTGGGAACATTGGCGTAGAATTTACAAAGGCAACGATATTGACTACATTCAAATTCGGACGGAGGCTGGAAGTGGGAAGCCCTCTGCAGCAGGGGCAGGACAGAAGGTCAAGATTGATACAGGGAAAAGCAGGAAGACTTATAATTACAGGTAACTCCGCAAGTGGTTTTTATTTCACTTTGTTCTCGTTTAAACTAAAAATATTTTTGATACAGGGTGGTTATGATTCGAAGAGGAACTGAATTAGATATGCGAGGTCGCTGTAGGTAAGCGCGTTTTTGTCATCTTTCTCATGTGTAGACAACTGTAAGCACTGCTTCATTCCCTCTTGTTTTATTCGTTACAGCGCTGGACAGCGAGTGCTGGCTTCAATAATCATTCGGATCGCATTGGCAGATTCATTCAGTTCTCGCTGTGGTGTTATTACTTTGGACGAGCCCACCACCAATTTGGATCAGAAAAACATCAACTCTTTGGCTGATGCTTTGTCGGGGTATGGGAAATCTGTTTCATTATCAAGTACTAATAAATCCTAATTACTATAAATCTGTCATAAAAGTTTGGCAGAAAAGATGTCACAACAAAAGAATTTTCAACTGATTGTCATTACTCATGACCAAGAATTCACTGAGCGACTTTCATCCATTGATGCTGTTGAAATGTACTGGAAAATTAGTCGTGACAATATGTAAGTAAACCGTTTTAGTAAATAATCCATTATTCCATTGCGAAATGCTAATTGATTTCTTTATCATTAGGGGTTTCTCCATTATCGAGAAAAAGCTGAAACGGGGTTGAGTTGTACAATGTACATATTAATACCTGAAGTAAAGTATTATATATTATTTTCTACGCTTCAACCTTTTAAATTATTTGTCATTTAAAGTTTGATGTTTAATAAACGTTGCCAGTTCCATTGATTAAAAATTAATCTGCTTCTTGTTTATTGACAACTTCAACTACCTGCTTGTTGTTATAAAACTGATATTTCCTCTTTAAAATATTTGAACATTGTCATAATACCCATAAAATGTAACCTCCCTAATGTTAAATAACACCATAATCATAAAGATACTTTTGGACAATACCAAACTGGGATAAAATACTTTAGAAAGACGATTTAAAACGCATTGTATCAGTATACACACAAAGTGCATCGTATCAGTGGTTGATTTGATATTGACTCGAAATATCCATACTTTTTCTAATCCCTAAAACATTTCTTGTAAAAAAATTTGAATGGACTTCATTTCATATAACAAGTAATTTCAAAAGTCCGATCAAAGTCATTGCTAAAATAATACTAACAAACATTTTCGCATACAAATGTCCCTACTTTATAGAAATGCATGCGAAAATGCGAAAGACATTCACTAAACTGCAATTGCGTAGTCGATTCTAATCAAATACACCCATCCTGTGCGTTACAGCAGGTGAATTTGTAGATGTTTTTCTGTGATAATTTTTCATTTTTTCTTTGAATTTTTTCGTTTTTTCTTTCTAGAACTGTTGGTTCCAGTACTAGGTAGAGGGAAGCTTGTGTTCCCTTCATCGGTGGAAGGAGGACTTGTTGGACTGAGGGGACAACCATCCAGTTCTATTGAAATTATCTTTCGTTCAGTTGTTTCCACCTGAAAAGAAACAATTATTGTTAATAAACTGGGGTTAATTGATGAAGTACGGTAGAACAAGCAACCAAGCGTTAGGTTCATAGCAAATGTGAAAGTACAACAGACATTTAATTAGATGTATTGCGGCTGTGAACATTCCGCCGTATGTGACCGTGCTGATATTGACTTTGCATTCATTCCGTGGTTGGTGCAATTACGGTGTGGATTCTAGTTCTAGTCAAGAATTTGTGCTACATAAATACATAACGCACTGTAATGACGCAAAAACGCTACTACTTGCACTTTGGATGTACTGCGTGCTTGCATTGCAATAATCCAATACCCCGTCCAAATTACTGGCATTTTGCTTTTCAAATCAAAATACCTCGTGTTCAATAATTTTTTCAACGATTTCAACCGTTCGAATCTCTACAGTTCCAGTCTCTTGATTGAACCACTCTTCGGTTTTCCTTGAGACAGTTTCTCCCAGCACACGTTCTCTTTCTCCTATTACTTTCTTTGGACCAGAAGATCGATGGCGAATAAATAAAGATGGAAAATGGACATTAGGCAGTTGGGAATCAGAATCATTAGAAACCGTTGATGACGATGAATGGCTAAAGCGAGTGTTAGTAGTTGTAGAGCCTACTCTCATTGGTTTTTTGTTCTACAACGGCAACGGGTAAAACGAAGTAAAATATTTCGAAAACAAAATTGAAACATAATTAGTAACAAGAATAAATAAAACAAACGAAATTTTACATTTGCAAACAGTCAAACAGACACCGGTTATACGATACTTACCTCAATGCTGACATTGTTATCCTCGTCCGGATTATCCTCCATTACATTGTCTAATTTTTTGGGTAGACTGGAAGTCGTCTCATTTACATTCCCGACAGGTGGTGGACTATCAATTATTTCACTTATCCGGTTCAGTACCATTTGTGCTTGCAGAGCATCCTAGAAAAATATGGTATAACTTAGTACATTACAGTAGTATTAGTGAAAGTAACTTGAACTGCCATGTTATCTTATTACCTGTTCTAATGACTTTAACCTAGCTATTAAAATAAATGGAATAATAAACATTATTAAAAAAACACATCAACGTTGTAATAAGTATGCAATGTACCCTGTCTCCAAGCTGCTCTCTTCTCAGCTCCTATCCTTCTCTCTGTAAGTCATAGTCATATGAATAAACCAAATATATGAGGAAAATAAATTAAATACCCTCAGCTTGCAAAGCTCGCTGTTCAGAGGGGGACATATCCGTAGACACAATTACATCTGAAGGAAATAGGCCCTGTGATATCGACAAAATTAGCAAAAACAACAGTTAATTGCATTATAATGTTTATCACCTCTTGACTTAGCCTGTCTTTCAGTCTCCTTTCAGCCTTTGCCGTGCGAACATTGCTGCTGCCTGTGGACGAAACGGAACTGATGCTGGATGCAGAAATGGACCTTACATGACCCGAAGTTTTTTCAGGTTCACAAGAAACAGTTTCAGTACCACTTTGAGATCCCTGTTCCTTTCCTTCCAATTGCTGATTACCATCACTCGGCATAAGCTCGTCATCACCGTATCCCTCCTCTTCCTCAACAACCTGTTCCAACTCATTGGAGCGCAAGTATTCCATGTGTCCCATTGTGGCAATTTTACTATCCTCCTCTTGTTTCATTCGATCAATTTCATATGGACTCAAAAATGAAAACTGCTTGCTTGCTATAATTTAACAATAA
>JAQIWQ010000160.1:0-23450 GCA_034695825.1 Folsomia inoculata | reverse complement strand
TAATAATGACAGCGGCAAGCCATTCCGAAGCTGTGCACTCCCTTGGTTTCATTGTCCTAGTCGAGTCCAATCTGTAATAAATACCTCGGGGTTGGGCTTGGTTTACTTTGCATTTTGAATGCATTTTTTCAACATAAGTCGTTTATCTTCTTTTGACTATATGTTCTAATGACGGAGACAGTAACTAGAACTGCATTTAGACTGCAGTTGATGTAGGTGAAGACTTGACAATGACCATGTGGATTTTTTGTTTAAAATTAAAGACACAATTAAGCCCTTCTTACAACTTTTAAGATAACAGCTCCAAATCTCTCGTGTTCAAAAAGTTTTGCTATGTAAAAGTTTAAGTCGTATTTTCTCTTTAGAGCAGGAGAAGATTGTAACGAATTTGTATTCCCTTTCGCAGTAGCGCTTTCCAAAGAATGTTGCATAATGAAATTTCCAAACCGCAAACGCATGCATTTTTTCATGAATGCAACTAGTTCGCATTTTCAAGGTTTCTTTGAATCATATGAATGGACAAAAGTAGACCACTTTTTATACCTACAATACACATGTATACGGTTTATTGTAAACCACTACATCTTGTAACTTTATTAAACTGGAAAATAGGACTCTTGAAAATCTCCCGAGATTCACATCATCTCATTCTTCAAGGTTTGGCACTGAATTACGGACGCATATGTACTCAATTCATTGATTTTCAGATTTTAGCTGCTCTTTTGTCAAATAAAATATATCGTATGCTTTCGCTTTTCTGCTAGGGGTTAGGTAATACTGGAAATCGAAAGCTAGGTTTTTTATGTACTTTTGTTGTTACTACGATTCATTCCAATTTCTTTCAATTTGACTTCGTTCATTCATGAAGTTATTGAGTGGAGGGTGGAGGTTAGAGTACATATCAGAAGAGAAGAATTGTGTTATGCTTGACATTGTTTCGATATACAAATCTAAAATTCGAAGGGGTATTAAAAATCTAGTTCTTAAATCTAGTTCTCAATTATCTATTTGTTTTTGATGTTTATTCATCGTTTTATAGTATTATTTCATCGAGTATTTTTCTTGACAAAGTTCTTTACTCGATTGAAGTAAAAAATTGTTTGAGTATACCAGATTCTAAGAGTGTGCTAATGTGTTAAAAACATGAATGAATGGACTGTCATGCATTTCTACCCGTTTTATGTATATATCTCCTTGTCACGCTTTCTTTTATTTTGCCCTTTTCACACGTTTCCTTTATTTTAGGAAGGATTTGTTATATTGGGGTGGTTTGGTTTACTTGTATCGAGCAAAATTTTTTGGAAGTTGTTTTTCTTGTACCAAACCTAAAAACAGTCAACATTGGGATATTACAGAAATTCCACTCGTGACACGTTTTCTAGACTCCAAGATAAATTTGGGTATTTGAGCTGAAGGTCTTGAGCTTTCCTTTAAGTTGTAAACACGCGGACGAATATGGAATGTGGGTTACGCATTTGGTGTATTATGTCAAAAAGTTCGTGTGATTTTGATTTAATTCATATAAGTACAACATCTACTTTTCTTTCTCAAGTCGAAGGATAAAGTTTTGATAAAATAAAATACAGTGAACAGTATTCTTGAGCTGGTTCGACACTCACACCGATAGGAAAATGCAAATCTGCTAACCTAATATTTATTCTGCAGAATTTTACTAGTAATACAGACCAATGTAAAGCTCACCTAAGCCCAATCCAGCAGTGCACTATTAATAACGCAATTTGTTATCTTAATCAAGTTATCTTTACAGTTCAACTCACATGCTATTACGTTACTAGTGGTGCCACTACTGTATAAATACCCCATTATTTTATACTATCGGGTTGTAGCGTAATAATAATGAATAGTTGTATGTAGGGACAAAGTCGTTTCCGTTTTTGTGTTTTATCGAAATCTTGCCTTTGCCACTTGCTTTCCTTTCGTCAGTCAGTCAAGTTAACTTAGGTCATGTCATTATAGATAGAACTAAATTTGTTGAATGCTCTGACTGGCACAGGTTCATTGTATACTAGGGAGACTACTACACAGGATGGTAGAATAATGGACTGGTCCATTCATTCAGAAATTCAACCTATAGTGAAAGGAAGTCCAACTTCCAGTTCCAGCTCAACTTTATCTCTTTATGTATATCTATAAATAAAGTAGTTGAGTGAGTAGGTAAATGAACGATATAATATGTTTGGTAAGTACTACTCTGTCTCGTGATGGTTTAGTTTAATAGGTTGGTTAGTGGTACATAATAGTAAATGAGGGTTACTTGGTTTCGTTCTTTCCTACTAGTGTTCATTTAGTTCGAGAATTGGTAAATTGAATTTGAGGAGAGATTCTACAATTCTGAGGTTTGGTGTAGGCAGCCAAAAGCTAACGAGCGAGGACCAAACTACTAAGCTAAGGCAAAAGTCATTAGGGTAGAGAAGAGACCTCTTCTCATTGATGAGGTTGAGTAGAGTAGATGCGACTTTTACTTTTATTCCATTTTTCTTTTTTACTGCAGTTCTCAGTCAGTATCGATGTCGATGAGTGATTCCCAATAATATGAAGCAGGAACTGCTATTTCAATCTTGGGTTTGGTTGGCTATTGATTGCAAGTTATATATATGTACAGAAGCTGAATGCTGTTTATCTCTTTAGTTTGTAGCCTGTCCGTGACTGAATTAAATTAGTGTCATGCAAAAGATGATGTATTAATAATATATACATTACTTTATGGATTTGAGGAATAACCATCATCTGAATGACTTTGTTTTTTTTAAACGGCATGTAATGGAGGATACAGAAAGAATTTCAACTACCGGTTGTTGGATGGTATCGTTTTTTAATATTTTAAAGGGAATGAGTGCTCTCTGGGGCCAGGTTTATGTAAGTGGAATTGTTTGGCCTATAATTTGTATCGATTTTACATTATGTCTGTGCATTTAAAGTCGTTTGAGATGAATATCCAGACGAAAACAAAAAGAGGTGGTATAATCTTGTACTGCTGCTGCTAAGATTAATTATGTTTTGGTTGCTGACATTAAGTCTGGGGGAGATGTATGTGAATGAAATCATGACTGTTAAAATGTGTAGTACGTAGTAGTGGTATAACTTGCATTAGTGATTGAAGTTCGTTACTCAATGCCAGCTAAGTACTATTATGTTTGTGTTGGTAAATGATTACTGCTTTCATGCCTATTAAAAGATTGCCCACCCGATTGCATTGCATACAACTGTATTCATTCAATTAAATCATGTTTTTAAACATAAATGAGCACCTCGCTCATTTCTGTAAGCATGGCACGGTTTTACATGTTATTAAATTGGAACATTGCACTTTCTCTGTGTTATCATGTTTTGTACTCGGATAGGTTGGATTACGCAAATTGTAAGTTTATTTAGGTTCATTCATATATTGATAATTTCATTCATATAAATATTGGACTAGAGAATAATGGGATAGTTTGATTATCAGAAGGTCAATGGATCTTGGCAATGAGATGACAGAAAGAATGAAAGGGGTGGATGAAAGGCATGCTCATTAAAGTTTACCAAGTCCCAAGTTGAGAAAGGTCATTTATTTTGTCGGAATGTTTTGGGTTGCGTATTTCTAACACGTTGTCCTTTTGTACATACTTCTTATAACACGAGTTTGTTTTGGAAGATAATAATCGTCTTCGTTAATAGGATGGGAAACATAAGACTTACAATAAACTTTGGAGAAGTACTGTTAGTTTTTTGTCTGTTTACTACTCATTCAGAGCGTAACATATTACTCGAGATCAACGAACGACTTCCGATTTCGATTGATGGCATTTATAGTGGTGTGTTAATGTAATAAAATAAGTAATGGTTGGACTTAAGTTTTTACGAAAAATGTTTGCTCTTTCCCAGGGTATGGCACCTCCTGATGCTGGAAATGGAGGTGAACCCCCAAAGTCAACACCTCCTCCCCCTCCTTCGCCATCACTTGCCAACCATGGTCAGAATCCCCCATCGCCTCAACAATCACCACGGTCAACGCCACATCCGCCACCTGTATCGTCCGCTAGCGCGAATAGCTTACCACCTCCTAATTCTCCGTCGCATCGACCTCAGGGCTCAAGTCCTTCCAATAGTTATCCTCCTCCTGATGTCGGGGTAAGGAACATTTCTGTCAAATTGTTTCTATTATTGTCCACTCTCTAGCCATAACATAACTGGTGCAGTTCCGCGTACAATTAGTGAAGGATTTATAGGTTACGTATATACGGGCCAAACTAATATTTCAAGTTCAACTTTATCTATGTACTAAGTACACCATGGAGTTACTAAACTGAAAAAGGAAAGCCGAAGATCCGAAGATAAATTATCGAGTTGTACCGACAAATTATGTGGAAAGTAAATGAAATGTGATTCCCGTAAAAAGTATCATTATTTAAATGAGGGTGAAAATAAGTGGTTTGTTCACTATTTGTTGTGTTTACATATTTTTCGCCACAGTTTAATATCCAAAGTTCTGCAACGTCATGAAAAAACGCAAACAGTATCTAGGAATTGAACTCCATGAAGGAATGAGTGCTGTAATTGTGTCAACTACAAGAATTGCAAGATCAAATTAACAACCCATTTCACTCAACGTAATCCATGTGGAGTGGTTTGAATTTGATGGGATGTGGAATGATGAAAAAAAGAGAACGGAAGCGAGACGGAATCAAAATGTTGCTCTTTTAGCAAGAGTGCATCCGATTTGGAATTTGGTGACATCACATCAATTGAATGACATCGAATCGTTTTATTTTACTTTACTGACATTTTATACTTTCTCCCGGATCTAGATTATTTGTTCGCAAGCCGGTGGTTCGTGTTAGCTTTTATCTGGATATTTTGGACTTTCCTTACGTAGCCGAGTTTTGGCATTACATTACATTACAAAGAGCTAAAGTTAAGACTGGCTCTGGTTGTAAGGAAAGCCAAGTGAGATCGGAAAATGGAATAGTTGCATTAGTAAGAGAACAGCCGAAGACAACATGGGAATGAGATCTATTATGGAATAGAGTAGATGGAAATGGAACCGAACCAACAACCAACCTTAGCTTTGAAGCAAGCGAATAGTGCACAAGTTTCCAACATGCTACTCGAAAATAAGTGAAGTTAAACCTCCTACCATGCCACGCCACTGGCACACAGCACTGGCACCACAGTGTTCAGTCAGTTCAGTGTTCTTGGTTATTTGGGCTTCCCTTGCTTTGAGGTGGATTTGGTTGATCGACCACTCTCGCCCTCCACGTCACGGCCAGGCGCTATCATTGCAGATGAATATTTGGCCACATAATTCGAAAATTGAAGAAAAATCATGTACAGATAAAGATTTAATCAGAAGGACGCAGAGACTTTCGGATAAAGAAAGTATTGACGGATGGTTGGAATTGAAAGTGGATGAAAAGTTGGTTTGAGAAGAATGTTCATTCGAGTTGCTCGACCAATAGCGCCCCAACTTTCCTTCAAACTCCAGAGCCGTGGGTCGATAGTCGTGCGAGAAGAGTTGTTATGTTGGTTGTGAAGTTGGAGTTCAATGTATAATGGAACAACCAGAGAGTTAGCAGAGTATGTTGTAACCAAGCAAGAGAGTTTCGTTCGATGTTGGTTTGGTTTGGTTCGGTTGGCTCCAGAATAGAACATTTCTTTCCCTTCTTCCTTCATCATCATCATCCCCACCAGCAAAACAGCTAGTTCTACTAAAAACTGCTGCCATCAGAGCACGAACAAACCCAAGGATATTCTTCTTTGCTGCCAGTACTTTGCCTCGTTTTCGTTAGTTCTGGCTCCAACTAACCATCATCATGATAAAGCCTTTCCCATTCCATCGTACCTTTCTACGTTAAGCTAAAAGTGAAGGAAAGCCAGGTTTTTTCACCAGTTCTTCTCTCTCATCCCATCGTCATGTCAGTTGTTCCAATGCGATGTGATGTTGGATGTTCAAAATGTTCCACGGATGGAGTGCATTAGATATTAGATTTACTTTGGTTCTTCTTCCTTCGACTTAGCCGCCGCCTGTTCTTCTTTCGGTTCTTTACCATCGTCTCTTACGACTCTAACCTAAAAGATGTAATGTATTTGTATGCGATCTCAATAAGGGTGGATGTACTACGCTACCAAAGCCACGCCACGACAATCCATACCACTCACAACTGCAACGAGTGTGGCAAGACAAAGAAAGAGCTACGGAAAATTTTACTTTGCTTCTTCGAATTGAAATAGTTTAGGTATGATGTAACTAACATAACATCAAGGATAGAGTACTGCACTCCTACCTATTTACCATGCCTAACTGCCTTTGAGAAAACAGTGGAATAGATGAAGGATGAGTTGGATGGTTGGTTTTGCTTGGCATCCTTTCCTCTCTCTTATGTTATTCAGCAGCGCTTCCAATTCCATCCATCCAAACCCCTTCTGCACTCTTTGGATCTCTTTTAATGCAATATTCTGCCTGGCTGCAGTTACGTAAAGGCTTTCAGTTGTTGTTCACATGAGACAGACTGACAGGAATGAACTCAGTCAAGCCATCCATCCATCCTACCCAACCAACAACGAAAATTCAACCCTTTCTCATTCAGCCAGTCTCTCTCTACTCTTTCCTTCCTTTTTTATTCAACTCCTCTGTGGATGGAACTTGAGTTTAGCTTGTCTCGGCAAAAGCTGGTTGTACTGCACAGTGTGATGTGTAAAGAGTTGGTTGGACTTGGACTACCATCATGCAGTGTAACAAGAGAGAATGCTGAATTTATAAAAATGGTTTGGTTGGTGATCTAACCCTACCAAAAGGGTTGGTTTTCTTTTTCATGTTGGTTATGGAATAAAATGTAACTTCACTCAGTTTAGATGGATATGGATGGTGTTTTAGTCTAAAGACCAAACCAAGACCAACGCACATTCTTTTTTACATTTTACATTCACATTTATGTATGTATATTCATTTGTGAATCTAAAGTAAAATTACATAGCACTGTATGCCTCATCGTTTATGTGTCTCTGGCTTTTCAAGAGATAAGTTTTATTCTTTTGCAATTCCACTCTAACAACAACAGACATGGTTCGTATTTCGTTGTTTTTTATGTATCTCGCTGTAAGTTTGTACTTTTATGCTACCCTCGTGGAAAACAACTCCATCCATGATGCATCGTTTTCTTGCAATCTTGCACTGTTTCTGTAATGATTATCCTGTGCCTTTTCTTCGGGATGCGTGCGTACATAGGATTTATTTTGCGAAAGTCAACGTTGATACATGATACCTAACTAATTATTTCACATGACTGACAGAGATATATCTTTGGAATGTTTAATGTTTATGTGTACAAAAATTCGCAAAATTATTTCTCATTGGTGTTTGGTTGTAAACTCTTCTAATCAGTTATAATACATCATCATTTTCACAACTCACTTTACTTTTATGCAGAAATAATCTAAAAGGAGACAAATGTTGGGTTGCAAGAAAGATAAAAGAATAACAATGCGGGACACATTTTTTTCTCTTGTATCCTGACATATTGTATCGTGGTGTGGTAGTAATTTGAAAAGAATGTCATTCATTCACAAAACTCATTACCAAGGTTAGGTTGGTTCGGTTCGGTGCGAGAAAGGAAACGATTTACTTTACCCACTTTTTACTATACCGTTTATCTACTCGACATATCGTGCAGGCTTTTGTGTATAAAGGTTGCATAATATAAGGCAGGAAGGTCAACTTTATTTTAGTGGAGTAAGAGTAAAATTGCAGGGATTTTCTTTCTCCGTGTAATAATTCATTCGTGTCCAGAGTATACAAACTGTTTTTTGGTCTAATATGCCATCAATCATTCATTGAGTTTCTTCCTCGTATTTTATCGTGTCCATCCATCGTGTCCCCTAGTTGAACTTATGTTGCATATGTATCTGTTTAATCTATATGTATTACGGGCGAACCTCCTAAATACATTTCAACGGGGATTTTGGATTGAACAGTCTGGAATTTCTTTGCAGGAATAAAATAATTGTTGTCGTCTCAGAACTGCGTGATGGTCTTTTTCATAGATTAACGAACGATATGAATGAAAGTGAAATGCAACGAATAAGTACAGGATTTGATGTGATGCATTGTTTTATTGCTTGCAGCCCTTCAACATTATTTATAGTTTGTTGTATTGTATGTAGTCGTCCAAAGCCGGTACATATGATGGTTTAATGAGTTTATCTCAATCTCGTTTTTATACAGACTGTTTGTTTGTTGTTGTTGGAATGGTCCGTTAAGTCAATTATATACTTCTCTTTTAAAACTGATATTTCGTATTTCATCGATCAACAACTCCTTTGAGTTCTTCTGTCTTCTCTTAATCCATTCATCAATTTATTTACATTTCTGGCTCCTGTCTGCTGGCTGACTACATTAAAGTGTGAATAAGATAAACGAGCTGCGCGTAGAGGTAGTAAAGTATTGAAATTGCTGTTTAATTTGTTAAGAGTTCAATTTTCAATGCACTTTTATGTAACACCAAATAATGGTATTACTGTGCACTGTGTGTGAATGACGTTTTTTAATTGTCTGGATTAAGGTTTCGATTTTGAATTTACCGTGTCACATTATTAAAAACCTATTAATGAAATGAATGGCCATTATAAATAGTGTTTGTTTTGACATAAACATGCCGAATGCATACAAGTATTTAATATATCTTCCTTCACTATAAGGACACGATTTTGATTTAAGATTAACAGAGTTTGTAAACATTTGATATTTATTTGTACTCATGCCAAGAACCAAGGTCAATTTCTCACAGCATATGTAATTATTCATGATTCATGAATGAAACAAATAGATTCGCTCTTGAACTTGAACCTCGTTTTTCTCAATTCAATTGCATGGTCATGAATGTATGTAGCTAAAGTTCATTAAATTAGTTGGAAACAAATGTGTGGATGGTTGTTTAATAAGTACCATACCGTACCATAAAACCAACCAAACTAACCATCGACAATGTGATTAATATGTACTTGCAACAAACAAGGACACGTTGTAGTAGTAATACATGGTAGTAGTAGCTCATTATTACTCGTAATTAAATGAAAGTGCAAGTTGTTTACGAGTAAAACGTAGGCACTCAGACTATCAGAATATAGATCCAATTGAATTTTTAGTGGGGCACTTGTTAATGGCTTTATTAGAGAATGGTGCAAATAATGCTAAAAGGTTGGTTGGTGCGGTATTCTTGATGAATATTTTTAGTATCGTAACTGCAACAATTTAATTGCGTGACAGTCGACGGTATTCGATTAATTATGCACGTGCGTTGTAATTTGTTCCCAACAACACTGTGCATTGAATGCCATAAATTGACCTTTATTTATTTTATCGCTTTGTCTGTAGTATGAGCAGGTTCACTGGTGGAATAATGAGAAAATCGTGGTGTACAATTACACCGAAGACAAGGGACTGCATGCTCATCGCACCTTTTTATCAGACTTTTTTTATAAGCTTAAAACCGTTTCGGAATGTTATGCATTCGAGATCGATGGATGGATAGAGTAAAGTTGTAACATAAATTGAAAAGGAAGTTGAAGTTACTGTTGACTATTGGAATTTTGAGAGTGGACTAGGTTATGGTATAAATTGTGGATTTGAAGTTACGGCAGACGTGCGTTGACTTTAAATGTCAATAATCGTTGGTGTTGGGTGGTTAGATTGAATGCATGCATGCAGATTTTAAAGACATGTTTGGAAACCACTAAAAGCCAACTTGGTTCATATACTTACGCATCTCAACCTTTGAATGCGTACAGTTGCCTTTGGATTAAGGTTGTGTTATTGTTATGGCTGGACTGGACAATGATTTTCAATGCAAAATGAATGAAGGGTATTAATTTCATCTTTTTATATATTTACAGGAAGTCACAGGTTGTAATAGTAATGATAGTGTGGGTGGACCCAACCCCAACCAACCCGGTGGACCAAGACCTTCTCCATCTCCAACTGGATCGGCTGGATCTCGTTCTATGTCACCGGCTGTTGGTAAGAAGAGGAGATTCAAATTTTATGCAGATTATTCACCCACTTTATAAATCATTTATTGACAACAATGCAATATATTCATAAGTCTCGCATTGAAAACTGAACTCGTGTTGTGAAGAAAGACATAAATGACTGCATTTGAAGAATGTGCAGGACTTGTTATAGGGATACTCTTTTGGTATTATGTATTATATTTAGCTCATCCAGTTCCACTTCTACTAATCCTTTTCGCTACGATTGGCTGAACTTGGTTTATCGATTTGACCTTACTTTACTTGACTACATATTTACTTTACTTTATATTGGTTTCAGTCGTGGCATACTATTGACAATGAAATGACGTAATAGGAGGTACCTCACAATAGAATGCACTTATTCATCTATTCACCAATATTTTACCCCATTCATACTACTACATCCTTCTACAGACTAGACCGATGGTCCTAAGTATGTAGGGTATCATTCTTGAAAGTAAATTCACTTTCAATTTTATCCTACAATGTCGTAGTACTAGGGTGGTTGTAGTTGTAATCCTTTTATATGAAACGTAACGTAACGGCATAGATCTGTGTAACGGTGAATAAGAGCATGTTTCTTGTTTGTATTGTCATCATTTGCAGACTCCTATGTGTATATCTGTTGTACATCAATTGAGGATTTTGTTATCACTACACTATCCAAAACCATTCTGTCATGAAAAAGCAAAGAAGGAACGAAATGAAGGTAGAAAAGAAGCATTGGTCGGGTGATGCAGTTTTATGATCGCACTTATTTCCCCTTTTGCGGAATCCCCAGAGATGAATGAATCGGCCAAATGGATCTGGGTCACAACCACGAACGAAGCAAGACCAAATATCTCAGTTTGAAGGGCAGCAAGTTCATTCATCAAGGAGTAGCAAGAGCATGTGTTACCTCGTAATAATATCCTCACAACTTTTATCTCACTTTATCTTGGCTTTATCTAAAACATGTATCTCTCTGAATACTGGAACGGTACGGTTGAAGGAAAAAAACATCAAAAGTTATTAAACAGCGTGGAGTGTGAATGAATGGATATAGTGGTCAGGTCATTTAATGGTCAAGTTATTAAAACCCACTTTTAATTCCTTTGTTCCATTTTTTGCATGGTATTTTACGAAACTCGTAGTTTACGTGCGTATAATGACCAAAAAGTTATTAAAGGAGATGCATAGCAGTAGCCAGGAATTTCACAAAATGCAATGTTGTCGACAGGGTTTTTGATCTGAGGTCATGTTTTAAGCCAGTTGATCTCTCTTTCTCTCTCTGTGGTATTGAAAAGAACATAAATTACTTGACTAATGGGCTCTTGTTGACAGCGTCAGCTTTTCCCTTTTCGATATGCATTTCCTTCCTCCCTTTCCTATCTATCTCTATCTCCTATAAAACATTCGGAATGGGATCGGATTGAAGTACATTCATGACCACTGTTAACAATGCTTGGTTTCGTTGATCCATTTTTATTTTGGAATGTTCGTTCATTCATTAAAGGAAGATGACATACGTGCATGCGAATATTTGCCATGAACCCGCTAAAGTGTTACAAGAACAGGTTATAAATATTATGAAATAATCAATCCCGGTGTATTGACAGAACCTGTTGTGAAAATAAGAATACAAATGCAACAATTTGGGGGTACAATGGTATAGGTCAGTGTCACGAATTTGTAATAGGGTAGTCTTACATGGATTTAATGAGGCTCGACAATGTGTTGTGATTGTATTGTATGAAATCAAATGCAAGTTGGTTTATACTCTTGTCAACAAAAACTTCCAAAAAGCAATTTGGTTAGTTGGCATCCATTCGTGATTGACATTTTATGCACCTTTTTTTATTTTGGAGCCGACAGACTATTGACATTGACAGGTTGTTGACATAAAATGATGAAAGGGGGTTAGTTACATCATCATTGACTCGTTGAGAACATTTGTGAGTTCAACGATTGATAAGAAACAGCTGGTTTGTCCATCTTTTATTATTATTTAACAACATTGACCCTACTGTTTGTAGCTTCATAAAATAAATAACTCCACGTGCTTTTTTCTCAATTAAATCAGTAATGCGGAGGGATAGGCATGATGAGTGAGAGTATAATTCATTATATTATTTATAACAATGTTCTTGTTGCGTGTTGCAGGAAATCAAAACATTCCGATGCCATCAAGACCTTCTAGTAGTCAATCAGACGGGACAAATGCACCTAGGATGTCCCCGATGCCGGGTCAAGGTAATTTAAATAAAATAACAGATTTGTTTAAAGATTGAAAGAGAATTGTTGCTAATTTTTATTTCAACAATAGGTGGATCATACTCTGGTCAATCTATGGCACCTCCACCCCATCACTACCAAAGTGGAGGAAAGCTTGCCCATCATCAGGGTGGAATGGTTCCCCCTCAACAAGGAGGACATTACCCACACCAACAGCAAGTTCCATCACAACAAACTCATTGGCAACATCAACAGCAAGTAGGCCAACCACCACCACAAGGGGCTTATGGTGGGGCCAGGGGCCCACCACCACCTCAACCACAGCAGCATGGCGGTGGACATGCAGGGATGATGAGTCCTTATCCTCTACCAGCACAGCAACCCATGCAAGCGAATAATTATGGTGGTCCAAGACACCCAATGCCAAATCATGTAGGAGTAGGTGCACCTCCTCCCCCACAGGGTCCTCCAGGAGGAAATCAATACAATAGTCCGTACCCTCCTCATTATCCTCCACCACCTTCACAACAAGCACAACCTCAGGGTTGGTCAGGTGGACCAGGGTCAGCTCCGCCACCAGGCACACCACCACCACCTCCCAGATCTCAGTTGCACCTTAAACAACAGTTGCAACATAAAATTGGATATCCTCCTCATGGGTATCCGATGGGACCCCCACCAGGATCTTCCCCTTCTCAAACTCCACCTCCACATTCTCATCACCCGGGAGGTGGAATGGGAGGCAGCGGTAGTGATTCCCAAGATGGAGGGAACAGCAATCCACCCAATCTAGTTTCGGTAGGACCTGATGGAGCTAATGTAGATGAAGTTTCTCAACAATCTACCCTGTCCAACGCGTCAGGAAGTTAGTGAACATGATTTTGCTTTGAGTTTCATGTTTCAGAATTTAACGAGTATGCATTTTATTGTATAGCATCGGGTGGAGATGACGGGCCTCCAATGCCAAAGTTAAGACCAGAAGGAGCAAGAGCTCTTCAAAGTTATCCAAGTCATCCTACGACACCGCAAAGTAACGCGGTTCCTTCTCCAGGTGCTGCTAGTATGAATTCAACTCATGAAGAATATGGAGAAATCAACAGTCCTGGTTGGCCAAGAACTCCTGCAAGTCCCGTAAGAAAATACCCTTTACATAGTTGTTTCGTCTATACATTTAGTACCGAAGGAAGTATGAGAATTGTCGTGAACTGTATTGTATTTTTTTGTTTTTAATTTTTTTAAAATCTAATATCTTTACGTAATCTTTCTCTATTTATTTCAACTATATTTTTTTTGTTTTCTGTCATTGTATCTTCTAAATCCTTCATTCGGTTTAGTATTGTGTTATTTTATTGATGTGATGCACTCATTCAATTGCACTTTGATGTTGTTATTAAAGGGTTTAAATAGTCACCCTCCACCTCCAAGTGAGCACTTTAAAGGAAAGAATAAGGTAATTATCATGTGTCATTGATGTTATTTGTTCCTGTGACTGTTCTGTAGCTTAGCTTTCTGTGTGGAAAGAATATAGTTGCGTTGGTTTATTTAATTGATGCAGGTTTCCTAATTAATCATATTTGTGTTGCAGAAAGCGGATAGTCTCAACAAATTATACGACATGGATGATAATCCTGATCGTAGAATGTTTCTTGATAAATTAATACACTACATGGAAGAAAGCAATACACCCATAGCTTCATGTCCTACAATCTCTAAGAACCCATTGGATCTCTTCAGACTATATTTATTTGTTAAGGAACGTGGTGGATTTCTTGAGGTTTGTGGATATAAACCCCCTTTTCCCAAGATGAATGTAATGTTAATTGATATCCTGTTTTTAGGTGTCCAAAAACAAGACTTGGAAAGATATCGCTGGTAGTTTAGGAATAGGGGCGTCGTCGAGTGCAGCATACACTTTGAGGCAAGTTTCGTTTTAAAATAAAATAAATGCTATCCCACTTACTTTGCACACCCAGTTAACACCACCGAAAGAAATGTAATTGACGATATATTTTGTACATTTAGGAAGCATTACACAAAGCACCTGTTTCCTTTTGAGTGCAAATTTGACCGTGGTGGTATTGATCCTCAGGTAATTCAAGAATTTGAAATGACAATGCCATATTTAACGGAGTGTTCTTGGGGATTTAATCGAAATTAATCTTCATTAATTTATTTACAGCCTTTAATTAATCAAGTTGAAACATCTACCAAGAAAAAAGGAAAAACCGCAGCTCCAGTTCCTTCTCCTGGATCTTCCAACTCTCAAGATTCATTGGGACCAAATAATAATACAAATTCATCATCAATGGATGGCTTTAATTCCCAAGCTTCTTCCAATTATCCTACTTATGGTCAACCTCCTTCTGGTGGGGAATATGGAAGTTCTGGTCCTACACCAAGTCCACTTACACGACCTCCTGGGCCTCCAAGCCAGAATTCACAACCAATGCCACAGCATCCAGGTACGGTCATTTGTTTTTATAAAAGTCTTTCAAACAAAATCTTAAATTGGTTACTTGTGAAGAAGTCGCGAAAAATTTCGGATCAGGCAAAAGCACATTGAATGACTTGAATGCATTTTTCATTTGCTAATACCGAAATATTTCTCGCTTGTGTGATTGTGGTTGGCCGAATGAAATGGAAGTAAATATAAAGTTGTAGTTGCTGAACGATTTCGACTATAAAATCAGTATTTCATTAATGCTTTCAACTTTTAGCCATCTTGATTAACGCTTCTTATACCTTTACTAACTCTATTACTTTTGTCTGCAACTGAGAAAAATTGGGATTGGCCCTGTAAACAATATATTCAGATATTCTACCTACTTTAATTTATATACCTGCTTTATCGGGGTTCCCTTTAAAATTATGCAAGCCTACATTACATTAATTATACACTGGGCTCGTACTAGAATAGAACTTTATGGCTCAGGTCCACCCACAGTCCGAAAATGTACGTATACGTATCTCGTTCGCATATAGTTTTAAAGTAAACATTTTCTTATTGTCTTGTACTAAAATGCTACTAAAAGTTAATTAAACTTTGGTTAAGGGTATCTTTTTGTGCATAGAAGAATAGTACTTATTATCGTTCAAAAAGCTACACACTGCCTAATAGTTTACGAATGATTGAAAAGAAATTCATTTTTAAGTTGATAGAAACAGTTTGATTACTAACTGAAGGGTTGAAATTGATTGTTAGGTGATAAGAGTCAGATCAATGTGTCTAATCCATACATTTACGTTAATGGCGTCTCGTATTTGAGCTATTAGTAAAAAAAAATTCACAAGATGAATCATTTTGATCCATTATAGTTAAAGTTGCGAATCCATTCGATGACCACCCTCAGCATTATCAACAACAATCTAGGCCAAATTATTATCCTCCGTATTCATCTCAGCCACCTTCTGGTACGTATAAACTCACCGTTTTCACGATCTGTTCCTCCTCCACTTCTTTAATTGCGATTCTTTCAATTACTGCCAGAACATAACTAATTTTGAGCTCTAGAAATAAGCAGTACTTTTACTAACTTGCTGCATGTCAATTCCTTTATCTTTCAATTATTATTGCACCCTTCTTGCTTTTTAAAAATTCACAAAGTAAAAACGGTTTAGTTCACTCACATTTACACGGGATTGTTATGCATGCGCTATTCTGATTAATCGACACCGTTCTCCCCATAATGTACTAATGTTGAAGAGAAAATTGGCTTTCCTAATAATGTTTATAACAAATATGCAGGATACCAAGGACCTCCAGGAAATTATCCACCTTATCAATCTGGAGGGGAACAATACCCGGGTGGACGCCCTCCACCACCAATAGAAGGATACCCTGGTCAAGGGCAAGGATATGGACGCTCAATGTATCCTCCTTATGGTGAAAGCTCCTCAGGTGGACCTCCAGCCGGTTATACTGGTCAACCCCCTCACCAACAACAATCTGTTTCCCAAGGGCAATCACACCCTCCAAATTCGCAGAGCTCAACTCCAGGGACTGAAGAAAGGTACGGTATGGCTCCACCTTCGTCAACAGGGGCTGCACCTCCAGGAAATTATCCTCCAAGAGGGCCTTCTTATCCTCCTTCTGCAACCGGAGCACCAGGTTCCTCTCCCCAGCCTAGTGGGCCTCATCCACCTCCTCCTAATGGTTATCCAAGTCAAGATTATTACAATTCCCAACCACAGACTGAACAGGTATGTGTTTGACTAAATAATAGTGCAAATTTTGTAATTTGATATTTTACCTACAAGTTTCTTTTATTTTCTTGAAGGGTTATCCATCTGGGAAACATATGCCTCCACCACACCCAAGTCAAGGAATGAGATATCCTCCTGGAAAGGAGCAAGGAGCTCAGTCTCAATACCCTGGCTATCCTTCACCAGCTCAAGGATCCCAACAAAGGGTTCCTCCATACGGTAAGATTAGAGTGCAATTATCGTTAATGTTGTGCTAATATCAGGTTAACAAAGCGAATTAGATGTACGATCGTCTACAATAATATATATATATATATATACATTTGTGTTTGTAAACGTGAAAAGTAATGCACTATTGGCTGGTTATTTGTAAATCGTTAAGTAGACGGTCAGCCAGGGTCTAGGGTTGGTTTTACACCACCACCATCGCGATCATCCCCGTCCCCATCTCCCAACGTCCAAACTCCTGCACTACCCACCGCACCTGCACAAAAGCCCTGGAACGCTCCCGAAGGTATATGAATCCCGAGAGTCCATACTAGCACCCGTGCATGAATGTAACGATGCAAAATTCCTATCCATTTTTAAACAATGCATTGTACTTTATCCATTGTTTCTGATATTGTACCCTGAAGAATTCTCTGAATTTCCAATGCCTGAATTGGCTCTGAATGCAGTAGTTTGATCTTTGTTTATTATTTTCGACATTGGACAATAGCCAAACTTCCATTAGTTGTGCGCTTGTTGTTACTTTTTTCTGACTTCCTGGATGGTGGGCATGAATGAGTTTTCACTTTATGCTTGAATGTTGTGCATTTTTTATTATCTTCCTCCAAAGTGTTTGATATTTTGCATTCTCGTTCAAATTTGTAGCATCATGTACTCAAACCTTATTGATACGCGAAACCTAAAGTTTCCATATTATCACTCCGCAATGCATGAAAGAACTATCAATTGTAAGATGTCATTCTAAATCGTTCTGTTGTGAACTAGTGCTATATATCTTTAAATCTTTACTTTTATTCACTTTTTAGGCTATTTTTTGTAATTTCATTAACTTAAAGCTCGTTTATAATCCAGGTTGGCCGAATAGTGCTAGTCACTACCCAGGGCAACAAAGGGGTTATCCCGGGCCACAAGGTGCATCTCCATCCCCCCATACTCCACCTCAAGGAGCAACACCAGCTCCTGCTCAAAGTCCTGGTGCCCCTGGTTCAACTCCACCACAGCAGCCAATATCTCCACAACCGTGGGGGGCTACATCCGGTCCTGGGAGAGTTGGTGGTCCAGCTCCTCCTCCAAATTCAAATGCTCAACAGGGGCTTCCTCCTCCACCTCCAGGAGCAACATGGCCCCAACAAGACCCGCGGTACACACAGACTTCTGGAAGTATTATGCCTCCACCAGGGTCTGGGCCCGGTTCTCATAGTCAGTCTCAACCACCTTGGACACCTCCTCCAGGGGCCCAATCTACAAGCCAGTCCCGGTCTGGGGGTGGGCGATCGCCATTCCCAGCAGGAGGAAAACCTAGTGGTCCTCCTGAAATGTTCAGAGGTTATGGTCCTTCACCATCAAGCCTTCAACCACCTTCTGGTGGACCCCAAAAACCTATTATGGGACCCCCTGGAATGAGTCCACAACAAACAAGTCCACATCAAAGCCCGTCTGTAGGATTTCCTCAAGGTCCTATATCTTCGTCGCTTGGTGGACAAATGAAAAGGGAGATTATTTTCCCTCCTGAAAGTGTTGAAGCAGTAACCCCAGTGCTTAGTAGGAGAAGAAAGTTGCATAAAAATGACGTGTCACCTTGTAAGCATCAAGTGATATGCATCATTGAAAACAAAAACTGTTGCACTGTTTAATTTTTAATTGTTTCTTGCAGTGGAAGCGTGGAGGATTATGATGAGTTTGAAATCCGGATTGTTAGCAGAAGTCACTTGGGGTAAGAAAATACCGTTTTGTTAAAAAAGGCTAGGTGTTCAGGTTTTGCCTTTTTATATTTTTTAGCCTTGGATGTGCTGAATGTGCTACTTTATGATGACCAATCGGTGTCGTACTTTTCCCTAACATACTTACCCGGACTGCTGGACATTCTTTTGGAGCACCTGCGTCGTGCCCTAATTCTTCTTTTCGGACAAAGTATTGGGATTGATTTGTCCGGAGATAAATTTGAGGATGTAGCGAAACCAGTTGTGAGTAGAACTTTAAGTTAAATAGTTGTGGTGTTTCGCCATACTGAAGGTATAAAATTTCTCGTCATTTTAATAGAAACAGTTGCAATGGTACGAAAGGGAGGACAGAATTGTGGAAGAAGAACCTGATCTTGGAACACCAATCAAAGCATTTCCTCGTGACGCCCATCGTACAATATTGCTCCAGGGCTCAACAAATTATACAATGATTAGCCGAATTAATGGCAGGAAAGTTAGAATACTATCTCGAGACGGTAAGTATGAATCATAAACTTTTAATCGATTTTATTTATTTACAATAATTCTGAGCACTTCACTTCCTGGGACCAAGATAAACTACTGAGTAAAGCGTTGTTTTTAAATATTTTATTAGATGAACCATTCATAGTTCCTGGGCCAAGAGACTGGGATTCGGACGAGAGGTTAAGAAATGACCCTGATCTAGAGCAACTTAATGGAACGATGGATGTTTCAAAACATATTATCACCTTCTTCAATACCACTCTTCCTGTTCCTCTTTCAATTGTTCGTGATTTGAAAGCGGAAGTTAAGAGGGAACAGCAGGATTTAATTTCGGAATATAACAAGTTATCGGAAGTTGGACTAGAGTTCTATCGTTGCGAAACGAAGTTGCCAACAATATGTACCCCAACCCCGGCACTTGTTGAAACTCCTCCAGCGATTCTAACAAATACTTCAAATCCTGCAACGCCCAGTAGTGCAACTATCAATACTAAAAACGTTCATGAAAATGGTCCCGTTGATGTTAACTCTGATAAAGCTGTTGACTTGACCTTGAGCAATCCAGAAAAGAAAAATTGTCAAATACTTCCCACGCCTACGCTAACTTCTAATTTGTTACAAAATTCAAAACTGAACAGCATCGTTCAAAAGAAAGCTAAACGACTTGACGATGTTTTGGGACGGATTCGAAAAACTGAACAAACTGAAGATGATAACGCACTTAGTGAACCTCCAGTTCCAGTTTTAATTGAAGTCGTTGAGTCTGTTGTGGTTGTGAAAAAGGAAGAACTGGAAGATCCCATCGTTGAAGAACGTCCACCACCTCCCGTGTTGGAAAATGGTTTGAGTGATAATGGCCTCATGGGAGGTAGTGACAATTCCAACATGTCGGCAGCTAATTCAGAAAATACCTGTGATAGTAGTAAACATTTCAAAAATGTGGAAATGAAATTTGGTGACCTCAATGTCAGAGATCCTGGAGCCACGCTAAAGAGGAAACGAATTGAAGATTACGAAGACGAGTGTTATACTAGAGATGAATCCAGTTTGTACCTTGTAACCGAGTCTCAAGGTGAGTTTTTTTATTAATTCTATTATAACACACGATACATAATAATCGCACGACTGACATTTAAACATTTCTTGTTTATTTTTATTATTTGCAAGACATGTTTAATCTAATCACAAATTATTCTGTTTTTTCCCTCTATGCGGTTCTCAACTTAAATCAACTCCAGATTCATTAGCTCGGCGATGCCTTTCCATCTGTAACATTATAAGAAATTTAACTTTCGTTCCTGGAAATGAGCTAGAATTTGGAAAATGCACACCATTCCTTAGTCTTATCGGGAAGCTAATTCTACTACATCATGATCATCCTGTAAAGAAAACAAAATCTAGCTCAGCCAATTCTTCCAAGAAAAAGTCAACACTGGTCACAGAAGTGGAAGACGAAAAGCCAAAAGATGAATATGAGGAGGAGAAATCTGTCAAAGATACATCTGAATCTGGAAGTACTGATGAGCCAAATTACAGTACTAATAAATCCAGTAATGAAGAAGAGTCTGAAGGAATGGAGGTTGACACTGCTGCCATTGAAAAAGAAGAAGTGGAGGACGAAGAAGAAGAGGAAGAAGAGGCTTTGTTTGCAGAAGAACCTGCATCTGACTTGGCTTCTGCGGTTATTGAAATTGAAGCAGATTCTTGTACCAGTCTCACTAATGATGAAGAATGGTGGTGGGATTACGTTCATCACATTAGAGAACATGTTCTAGTGATGATTGCCAACATCTCAGGACAAATGGACCTTAGTCAGTTTTCGGAAGAAATTTCTAGACCAATTCTGGATGGGCTACTCCACTGGGCTGTATGTCCTGCAGCATATGGTCAAGATCCTTTCCCCACTCTGAGTCCTGGCGCTTATCTTTCTCCACAAGTAAGCGTGATCTTAAGTATTTAAAATATTTAATAATGTCTTGAATGAATTAATTTATTCCCGACAGCGACTCGCTATTGAAGCTCTCGTCAAATTGAGTGTCATTCAAGGAAATGTAGATTTACTATTGGCCACACCACCGTTCTCCAGAATAGAAAGACTTTGTGCACTTCTCTGTCGTTCTCTTTGTCGGACCGAGGAACAAGTTATGAGAGAATTCGCATTGAATCTCCTTTACTATTTGTCTGGTAAGTCAACAGTTTTGCCAATCTTATACAATAAAACCAACTCCGAATGTAAAATTAATAGAACCTTCTAATTTTAGCTGCGGATTCTGGTGTAGCGCGAACAATCGCTGTACAAAATCCATGTATATCCTTACTCATCTCTTTCATTGAACAGGTAAGCTTAGGCTCAGTATGAATTATAACTTAATAAAGTGCTTAACTCCTTGCATGTGCTAACGAAATTGATAATTAATTTCATTGGATTTTTTTAGGCCGAGCACAACGCAATGAGCATCGCAAATAATCATGGTTTTGCTGTCCTCCGAGAAAATCCCGAAGCAATGGGTACAAGCTTGGATATGTAAGTCGTACAAGTAAATTCTTTAATCAACAGACAACGAATGTCCAACACTTTTCGATTTGTTCTTTTCAGGTTGCGAAGAGCTGCAATGACCCTTCTTAATCTAGCTCGGCATCCAGATAACCGTCCTCTCTTTGTTCAGCATGAACCCCGTCTGCTTCAGCTTGTGATGAGCCAAATTCTGGAGCAGAAAGTCGGTAAGTATAACGGTGACAAAGCACATTTTATTACGCACAGTAACATATTAATCATACCAATTCATGTATCATTTTTGCAGCGGCGATGGTTGCTCAAGGTGGGTATTTCATGGTTATATGCATGCTCTAAATTAAATACTTTGGATTCAAACTAATTGAATGTTTTTCCTTTGCTAATTTTAGTACTTTACCAATGTTCTACATCGGATTCTAGTTGTTCCCAACAAAAATATCTGTACGCGTCAAGCATGGACACTTTCTACACTCCCTTATTTAGTAGGAGTAGAAATCCACCCCCGTCACATGTCGGTTGACTGTCCGTGATGTACCTCAACAAGATATCTCCTCCTGTCCTGTCTAGTGCAAAGTGCAAACATCCGAGTTAATAACCAATCAGTTTTTTTGGGGGGGACTCCAACCTTTTTGCATTTCTATTTTCGAGCGTTTCCAATGTCTAAATTTAATTACCGTTGGTTGGTCACCATTGTTCAAAGTAAGCTGTAAGCTAACATATAGGTTTGTATTTTAGTGCTGTAGTTAAGATTTTAGGAAATCCTTGTAGAGAAAATCATGAGCACTAAAAGAAGTTTTAAAATGTACTAGTAAGTACTTATATATGATTAAAGTAACAAAACGACTTAATTTTGATGAAATGATCATGTGAAAAACGTCTGTGAATTTTTGAAGAACTGCTTTTCTATTTATTACGACCCTTTACCATCAAGTTTTATGCTTGTATTGTAAATAATAGATGCTCCCATTTTATATCTTGAAATTCGAAAGTTTCTCTGATATACTATAAGTTATTTTCGTCACTACTATTTACTAATCCATTGTTAAATGTAAGAAAAATAGAGTACAATTTCCTATTTTAAATTAAATTATACGCTACGCTATATTATATATAAAGCAAAGTGCAAATAGTGTGTACTAAGATATTAGGATTAGGTTTGAAAAATATTGCATGGTTAAGATTATTTAGCATGGAATTTTTAATAGTAAGTTTTTAGTACCATTTGTGACACTATTATAAATATTATGGTAATGTAAATTATTTAGCTTTAACGGATAACCCGAGTCAGTTAATACTAAATGTACTGTAGTTGGATATGACAATTAACGAAGGTGAGTAGGCTGGTTTAAAAGTGCGTAAAAATCTGCCACTATTATGACATCCTTCATTATAGTGATAAATTTTATTGTGGATAGAACAAAGAATTAATAAGGATGATAGCAGAAGAAAGCATAGTCACGTTAAGTTTTAAAGTCTTAAAGTCTCAAAAACTGTTTATTACTTGTAAAGTACAGTTTAGGGATATTAAAATATCTGCGCTCACTGAACAGAAAACTATTGACTTGATTAAACTTATAATGATAAATTGTAATTTTACTATACATTTCGAAACGTAAAAAT
The DNA here is from genome assembly GCA_034695825.1 of Folsomia inoculata. Taxonomy (NCBI): domain Eukaryota; kingdom Metazoa; phylum Arthropoda; class Collembola; order Entomobryomorpha; family Isotomidae; genus Folsomia; species Folsomia inoculata. The sequence goes on along the minus strand of JAQIWQ010000160.1, from coordinate 437 downwards.
TTGTGAATTTTGCAGAGGGTACAGTTTAACTTTAATTATTTTCTTGTAGATATTATTATCATGTTGTATACACAGACAGTCTTCGTATTACTAAAATCTACATGCAACACTTATATTCCTGCTAAGATAAATAATTGTTACGCTGATGATGGTACATTTAATTACTCCATGTACATGCAGAATTTATTAAGAATGACCGAAAGGTTATTAATAATATTAAATTGAAATGAAAGTAATTTCTACAATTGCATTTTGCTTTGATTCCATTCATGTCCATGTGAATTCACGACTCCATTCTTCTCGCTTGCACTTGGAGTTGCTATATTTGGCCAGATTACTTACAGCACAGCTAGTTTATTTAAGGTTTGATGGTATTCTGATTAAAATCTCGATTTACAACACACTACCGTTACTAAAGGCTAAGAAGACAATTTTTA
>JAQIWQ010000159.1:0-23461 GCA_034695825.1 Folsomia inoculata | reverse complement strand
AAGGTCGATGAAAAGCTTTTACGCTCACGCTACTTTGTTATACCAATTGCTTGAAATGGTTTATTTCGCATGAAATTCTTTACACATGGTCTTCCTTCTGAGCAATGAGAAAGAAATCCAAGAACAGGAATCAAGTCGAAATCGCATTTTCGGTATTAATACACTTCTCCATAACCTGGACACTCTTTTCTCTCTTTCCTTCTATCCAGTTAATATACACTGGTAAAATCGACTGCTTTGGTTAACGTTAGCTAGTTAGGCTTGGTAGTCAGTCAGGGCCTGGAAACCGTCGTAATGTATATTACTACAAACTAACTGCGAGGATACTTTGGCTTTTCCCCTTTCTCCACATTACCAATGCCAATAACCCTTTCTCCTGCTGTTGACTGAGTAATATACCATCCAACACATTGCTTAATATTTTTATGCCTTTTCCTTAATACTACAAGCAGTAAGTATTCACACGGAACGAGTAGCTGCTCTAGTTTTATCTTTCAGTCAGTTTTTACAACCAATAATACTGTATTTTACGGGAACTTCGCTCTGATAACAGATACGACTCGTACGTTTCCAGCATACGTAAAAATTTAGGTGGATTCATGCAACGATGCGGATGGTTAGGTGGATGGATGAAATGAAAAATCCACCACACTCGAATACGATGACAATATGCACTTTACAGATCGTAGATGGATGGTCACTAGATATGGCTTTTATTTCCTTCCGTAATAATATGGACAGCATTGCCAAGTTCTGTCATCCAAGACGTTTTCTCAATTTTCTGCTTACCCACTTTCTGCACATCGACGGGAAGCTAGCAAAAATCTGCTACATTACATAGCTCTCCCTTTGTATGGCCATTCTTCTATGCTAGAGCTCCTTGGAAAGGATGGAGGCAGCGGCATGGAGGCAGAGAGAGAGAGAGCATAAAAGTTATAACAATCCTTCCATTTTCTCTTTGCTCAGGTCTGATAGTGGTAGTGGTGAGTGAAAGTGAAGTGAGCAGTGAACATGTTGCAAGTTCTGTGCGATGACTTGGTCCTGGTCGTGGCTCGTGGCTTGGCTTGGCTTTAGCATCAAGCTTATTGCACAGGACTTTTACATTCAGTCGCAATAGTAGTTGAGTAGTAACTAGTTTCTAGTAGTCAACTCAACTCTACCAAGCGACGAGTAATAACAATATGCCCATAGCTTCCTTTCTCTGCCTCCTCCTCATTGCTTTTCTCTTCCAACTTAGTTTTCACCAGTCCACTCTCTTGACTTTCTCAATTCTCTCTCCCCACCTATAATACCCAACAAAGCCACACTAGTCATGCTGTAAGGGAATGAAATACTCTGAGCCCTGTTCTCATAATATGTATATACCAACCAATACTATTTTGGGAAACGAAGGCCATGCAGGAATCTCCCAGCAGCAAAGAGATTTTCAACCCAAAATATACGTGCCGATAACGCAGATCAACATTCATCTGGTATCATACACAAATAGGTTGAATTCCATATTATTGAGGGAGAGATGCGGGTTTACTATGGATCAAGTAATTCTGGTTTTGATTCAGGTAAATCAAATAAATCTCATTGTGGGATGGGAAGTACTCTGCAAGGAATTAATCTTAATAATGGGGTTCTTCAAGATTCGGGATAGTTCATGATAACACACGGTTAGTCGATTGCGATAATAATTTATTTCACCTCATCTATGTACCACTTGACATCAACTTGGAAAGAAAGAAATTCCATACATGGATGCGTGATTGAAGGTTCAAAGAAAGCCATGCAAACAGGCACAGCTTTCATAGAGTTGGAGACAGATATAGATCAATATTTTACCCATCAAATTTCCCATCTGAATCTGCGGTACACCAGCAGTAGTTCGTTGTGGCACTGGATACTACCGTCACATTACAAAGTAAATGGCCCTTTCGAGCATCAGCGAATAAGCATCGGCTAGAAATCTAATGTTTTCGTTCCCTGCGGTTAAAACTTGTACGTACTCTCTCAAACCGGAAAATTATACACGAGAGTGTGGAACTTCCCTGCCTACTATTATTTCAAATGCATGATGATGATGGTGGTAATATATGGCTTTCTATTCTAATGTACATACATAGTACATATTATCCATTCCTGTCTTGCGTTATCCGTGACATGAGGGATTATGCAACCGCAAGTAGCAGCGGTGGTAATGATGGGAATAATGAATGTGCAAGCTAAATGTTGGCTGATTCTAGATGGCTTTGTTAAAAGAAAACAGATTAGTTTTGCTTGAAGCCTAGCAGTTAGAAAATTATTCTAAACATTAGTGTCCAATCAAATGGGTCTTTGTCATTCAAAATATAGGAATTATGGACATAGTTTGTGCAGCTGATTACAAACAAAATATCCTACAGTATGGAATCAACTTTTATGCATAAAACTGCACAGTTTTTTGTCTGATCGTTAATTCCACACCTACCTTATACACACTCACTTGGACTTGGCACATAAATACAACGGCTGAAGCTACTATCCACAATATTTAAAAAAATGTTCAGTCATACTCAAAAAGAAATCATGAAACCTCATATCTCAATATCATATCAGGCTTGACAAATAACATGACAAACATCAAAACGATTAAATTAACAAGTTCACAAGTTGCAAAGTGTGAGCAACTAATTATGTTGGAGGTTGTCTTCCGCCCAAAAACCACTCGACATTCAACAAGCCGTTCTTTAATTCTTGCATTCAATTTATTGCTATGCATGCTCTGCACATCACCACCACTACGGCATCCTATTTCTCACAACCGAAATACCAAGTGAAAAGGAAATTATGTTAAATCGCCTTAGAGGAAATTTGTTAGTGGGAGGGAATCTAATGTGAAATGATTACGTGCATAAAAAAGTCAATAAAAACTCGGTTGTTTGCCAGACTTCAATAATGAACATAACATTCATTCCACAACCCACTACTCACTAGTTAAAGGGGTTAGATTGGTAGATATTACATTACTTGCTTTGAGATTCAAGATAAGGAACAAATCTTTGTCTATTACTTTGTTGTCCTGATTTTACTTTACATCATCAATCCCTCATACAAGCAAAGGATCTCTTCGAATCTCATCTCTTTCCACATTATTCAGTTTGTCAAGAGCAAGCCGCATTTATTTGCCACAACAAACGCAGTTAAATCTGAAATCATAGCCATTAAAATCCAAGTCGTCATTTGCTCTTCTCTCTCCCATCAGTCACATAAAATTGTTTTCGATTCCCATAATGACAAATGAAATACGGTTATTATTTCTGTCCTACAGAAACAAGACATTTCAATTTCAACTATAGTCTATTTCTTGTCTTTCGAACAAAGCTGACACGGTTGACGTGACGGTACGTTTTATGGTGGGTTTTAGAAAACCATCATTTTCCATCACTCCTGATAAATAACCCTCAACAAAGAACCAATCCTAAATAGCTAACAAATAAATGCAATTGGCTTTACTTACGACGAATGGAATCGGAATGAGTAGCAAACCGTGTCAGACGTGTGTATAATCCACCATTAACTTTTGATCAACTGTGGTTCCTGAACAATATTGTACATGTTTCTGCATGCTGATCCTATTCGTAAGCAATGACTTGTGCTGACTTCTCGACGTTGAGGTTAAGGTTCTTTGCAAGTGTAATGAGTTGCTGGAGTATTAATTGTGAGCTTGCTTTTGCTTTAATTAGAAATGGAAAGTGAGATGAATGCAACGAAAATGATGAGACCTCATAATAGTGCAGGCGTCAGCCTTTTCAGTCGAGCAGGGCTAATAATAACTCCCGAAAGAATTTGATAAAGAATTCTGAATACATAATTTGGGCAAATGCTATGTATGGTCGGTATGACTTGGTGGCGTTGGGAGGAAGGGTTCTGTGGTGTGGTTTGTTGGATGCTGAGTAGCAGGCGGGCAGCAGAAGGCAGCTGGTAAAAGATAAAAGGGGGAGAAAATAATAGAAAAGGCTTCATCATCATCAATGATGTTAAATCTGGATTTGGGGATGAACTAAACCAAGTGGCTGATGTATACTAGCTCTCTCTCATTCCCAAATTTCTGTCCATTTACTGGGAACAATATTTATGAATGCCTGGTCTGGTCTGGTGCCCCTGCCTGCAAGGTTTACTTTTCTATCTACATTTTTATTAAGCTAAGAGGAACATATGCATTGTAAATGAGTGTTGGCCACCACACTTAAAAACTGACGACTGCACTCATTCACTTCACTTTGGTGCATCCTTGCTATCGTGTTGAAAAATGAGACGAGCAGTTAGTTATGGGATTTTAGATGTACATACGTTATATAGTAATTTATGCTGGAGGTGTTCCAAATTCATCTAATTCTGCAACGCTTGCTCTCAATTTTTATCTCTTTATCATTCATTCACGCAGATTTGGTTGAGATGAGTTTGTAGAATATGAGGTGATTGTGATGAAAGAGTTTAGTCTGATCAAATAATCAAGTTCCGCTCCCAAGTAGGTTGATTTGATGAGCAGTTAAATAAAAGACTAAATCTGAAATTTCTCACATTCTTCACACCAGTAGCCTCCATTTCTCTAAAAGCTGCTGAGAACATGCAAGATTCCAAAGATGACATGATGTACAACACGACGCTTTCGTTCATTTTATTACAGCTTGTGGCAAATTGTGTAAAACGTGTAGTAGAATATCCTTTCAGAGTTCTTTGGATGCTTAACAAATCCTCGTTCCCTGTTATTTTCAAAGCTGCATAACCAGCACAGGAGAACCGGATTGTTTGTTGGTTTCTGTATAGACATTGGAATTGTATGTGAGATCAACGCGACGACGGCTACCATAGCCCGAAAACTCGGTTCAGGATTTCGAATGATGTATGAATCTCTATTATGCACAGTGTGGCATTGTAAATTGTAAAGCACTTCTTGTCACAAGGCGCTTATCCAACCTTCCCAAACACCGTCATCTCATTATTATACAACGAACATGCCACATACTGAGCACAAAGTCAGCAAATCCAAGTGTCATTCCGATGGATAATTCCATTCCAACCTCTCCTGCCAACGCCAAGCTAACCATTTCTTTTTTGGTTCGTCTAATAGCGTGAACTCTGTTAAAAACCCGGCTAATGTCCCAGTTAAACGATGGGTTATGCTATAATAACGCAGGGAAAAACTACAATAATTACAAGAGCAAGCAAATGATACTCATTTTCTAACTTGCCTAGCTCAACCAAAAGGGTTAAAATGTGAAAAATTGTAATGGGAAGAAGATGGTAATGCACAAGAGCTAATAGTTTTTTAGGTTTGCAAGTGTTGCACGTTTGACGTTCAAACGATGATGATGTGTTTCACTTAAAAACCGTTTTTTATCATTTGAACTTTCCACATAAAAACTTTCCAAGTTCATTGGCGAGGAAAGGATACTGCAATGTCTGGCCTGAACTTGGTTTTACTATGTAACAAATTCATTAAAAACAAGAACTCTTCCATTTTGAATGGCTTATTTTGTTACTGTCTGTCAGTCTTTTAACTTATCATGACAAAGAAACACCATTCATCTTAATTAGATATAATCTGAGCCCTATTGCTAATTCTCGGCATTCATTTTAAGAATAATGTCTTTATTTCTACTTTCAATTTGTCATTTTGTACAGATCTTTAAATTCCATTCAATCTTCAATCCTTCTTGTATTATGATCATTTTTATACGCAAGTCTACCCAACAATTTAACCATTTACCACAAGTGTTCTCTCCTGTATCGTTTTAAATTTGTCAACACTTTAACCAGAAAGATACATGAGTAGACATGCCTGCAAGAGTCTAAAATAATTAAAGTTGCTTGATACTTGTGTTATACAATCATGCAGTGAGTGAGCCAACCACCCAACCCTGCCCAGTACAAGTTCATACTATTTGCAGTAAACTCAACGGTGATGGGTAAATAAATGTTTGGTGACAAGTGATGCGGCGTCTGGCATGGCTTGGTCTGGATGGTTGGTTGGTCGTTAGTGTGGTGCAAATTAAATAGGAAATATGTAGATGTGAATAATTTTGTCGGAAAGGGCACAAGACACAAGTCAACCATATCATATCGTATCATCCTCGTCACATGAATCTTGCTCGACAAGAGCATTCACTGCATAGAATTCGTATGCACATTCATTCCTCCTCAATTTCATACCATTTTTTATGAGAGGGGAATGAGCTGCCTTCATTTGAAAACATCAACATCATTCTCAAGTATGTCCTCAGTTAAAAAAATAATATTTTTATTGACGTACGATTTATGGCGTAGTTTATTATTACTCACTTGGTTGTAGATATTTTAGGTTTTTATTATTTATGCCTGTCAACTTTATTCTGTTTAAAACTTTCTGTGATTGCTAAAACTTATCAAAATGATCATGAAATGTAATTTTATCATTTTGTAGATTGACAGGTTATTATGTTACAGAGGTACAGCGGAAAAGAAAATCACATCTCGGTAATCAGTTTACTTTTGATTTCTTAACATTTTCATTTCCACCTTCAAAGAAACCAACAAACAAAAGCAGCTCAAACCCATCACGCAAACTGTTTGCATATAAAAACTGAAAGGATGGGTACAGAAAACCTGAAACCAAAATTACTTTTATTTTAGCAGTAGAAAAGTTTGCACAAGTTTGAAAGAGCGAGTTTGTTTAAGACTTGTGTTCAATAAAACCAATACAGTTTTACTTGTTAAGGCTGGCAAAACAGAAGCATGGCACATCAAGACCAAACCAATGTCTTTAACAGAAAATACATTTTTTTGTTTATACAAAGCAATAGTGGGGAAACGCGGGCTGCATACATACATGCTGCAGTACAACACAGTAGTCAAAAGCAGTATGTCTCATAGAATCAAAGTATTAAAAGACTTGGTTCAAGTTGGAAAGCTTGCTGAGCCAATAAATCCTGCAGAGTGAATAGAAGTTAACATCCAGTTGAGTTTTGCCACTATGTTGCACGCACTATGTACATAGAGCCAAGAAGTAAGAGCTAAAGTAAAGTTGGGAAGAGATACATACAAGATGATGAGAAAAGAATTCTTCTTTATACTATCTCGTTTCCCTTCTTCTTCCATTTCGCAGGATGAAGCCAAGCCAAACAACCGTGATCGAGTTGCTCGTATACATGCATATAGCCATCCATATTGCACTTAAAGTCCGAACTAGGCAGCAACTCAGGAGGAGTTGAACTAACCATCCATCCAAAAGCCTCGGTTCGTGGTATCAAACAACTGAACCCTTGTTGAAAGCTGCCCCTGATATTTTGTCCCTCTATTTCCCCCCATGGATTGAATTTTGTTTCATCCGTTTTTCCGACTAACCAAGCTAAACCAAACCAACCACCTCTAGACTTCAATGTCACATCCATTTTCCCAAGTTCTGCTCAAACAAAGAGGAAAAGCTTCATCTAGGGCAAAGTGCCTTTAGCAAAGGGTGTATGAGTGAGCAGTAATGAATCTCACCACACACACGCTGTTAAAACTGTAATGGTCGCCGGTACTTGATGTCATGTCATGTCCCAACCAAAGTAAGGGTTCTTTATAATTTATTTTTCAAACTGTGGTGTGGTACAAGTGGTACGATGCAGATTATTCCATTCATACATGAAAAACTAAACTAACACACCTTAACTCGTATAAAATTAGAATTTTTGTATGTGCTAGTGAAGCAGCAAGCAGCATTGTTTTCAATAATTGGTATGTATTTTTTACTTGCATTTATCATAGTAGTAAACATTGTATGAGAATCCAAACTTGTAAATATTCTAATGCTTGAGAATCAATTTCCATTATAAAATAAGAGAATGGGAATGAATAACAAAAGTCTAATCAAGCAATTTATTTCTATATCCTTTTAAATAGGTAATCATCTAAAGTTGTCTCGATCTGCTCACTTGACTTTAGACGATTGAGTTTGAGATGATCTCCTTGTGCTTTTGAGTGGTTTATAATCATCAGCAGAAAGAGGGGAGATGGATGGATTATGAGAAAGACTTTGTTGATAGGATGATGAGACCATTTGCTATAGTTCTTTTATCCGAAAGCTTTTCAATGACTGTATTATGGCTCTCAATATATTTCTTCCAAAAGTCCCTACTTGCTTTGTGAAATACTGAAATCTGACTGCGTCTAGCTGTGCACTGTTCCACCCTCTAATCTGTATTTTATTTTGTTTTAATATAAATTCTACTGGGGTTGGAGTTGGAGGGATACAAGAAAATGCTACATAGAATTCCCCCCCACAATGCCATGTTACACAGCCGTATCTAAATACATCTGAGAATATCTGAATTGATTAGTGATGGACATAAAATGCCAATGCCATGCTGGTAGTGGTTTGGTTTGGTATGGCAAATGGCGTTGAAGAATCATGTCTAAGTGGAATTGATCCATTCCAATGAAATTCCAACCAAATCAAGTGAATGAGATAAGGTGGAGAAAGCAAAGAGTGGATTGTCAAAACAAAGTGGCAAAGTAAAGTTGGATGGAAGTGCCAGTCACTCAATTTACAATGAAAACGGATCCATCCAAACAAAGAGCTGTAAAAGTTTGAAACGCACACAAGAAAAACATAAACGATGATGTTTCTTCAAACAGTTCAAACAATAGTAAACTAAACCCTACCTACCATTATCACCACGTACAAATGCAATACTCTTGTAACATCACTTCACTACCCTACTACTGCACATGTACATTACATAATATGACCACGTACTGCATTACCACGGTGTGAGGCTGAATCAATGCATCAGCTTTGAGTTAGATTTAGACTTGAATTTCGACAGATTCCCCACTGCCGTCAACCTCATCATTATTAACAACCTTCCAATCCAATTCCGTCGCTCAGCAAAGAGAAGTTTGCTGTCTGCGTAAAAAACTTTTTATCCTTCTTTCTTAGTACAATCATCTGAGCTGTGTGGGACGAGAAGGCAATATACTGCTGAGTCTGAAGCCTCAACTGAACCCTTTCTCTGTGTAACAAAAAGTCTTGTATTGTAAGCGACGGGTTATTACTATGCTGCATGCAGTTGATGTGATGGTATGGTGGAAGGCTGAAGATGAGTTGAGCAAGGCGGATATTCAGTATTGTATCCACTTACACAAAGATTAGTCTTTTCATTCTCAGCAAGCTTTAAGCAACCCTCTAAAGAGCAGTGTGTGCCTTCATCCTGTGTAATTATGATCATCCTCTAACCAACCTCCAGCCAACCAACCACTTCTTGCTGACACATTATATTTTTAGAATGAAAAGGTGTCAATTTTATGATCGTTTCAACCATGGTCAAAAATCAACCAACTTTTACACAATGCTTCTGCCAAGCCAAACTCAACTCCACTTAGCCTGACTGATGGCCAAAGTTTCTATTGGGATAGGATTTTATATGTAATGGTGTATGAGGTAAGTGATTTGCCTATATACCCCCAAGGCACACGGTAAACTTCAAATAACCAATGTTATATTATTTACAAAAAGGTTTATTTAGCACTTGGGAATATCTTTGCAAGATAATAAAGAAAGAAAAGCTTAGTTGGGATGGATGGATGGTTGACATTTTTGGACACGTATATAAATAAACGTAAAGACCGTAGTCTGGACAGGATTACCACAATCAGTGGTCCATCACTTGAAATCCGACTCGAAAGAAATCTCCAAAACCATCTAAAATACTTAAACACATCAACTTTTGTCAGACCTCGCTCGCACATCATTGTTAATAACCTAAATGGCAATGTGATGCTCAGCTCAGCTCATGCAATCTGAACCCAGTCTGGCAGGCAGGGAAAGCAATGAAATATCTCTAATGGTAAAGTAAGGCAAGTTCCTTTATTGCAGGATAATGCGTATCTAAAGCTGGAATTTATATTCCTTGGGCACCGAACTGTGACTAACTTTACTTTGAGCAGGCAGAGGCAGACAAGAACTAAGCCCAACCAAACCAAACTGACTAAACTATCATCATTCAACTCAACAATCTTCTTTTCCACCAGGATTTCAATTTCGAATCTTCATTCAAATCATTTCGTCTTTTAGGCAGCCAAACAATAAGTGAACTTATCCTTAGTCAGGTAGTTTCTTGGATGATTGCTGTATTATATTCTATAATAATAATACATCAACTTTAACCTTATTTACCCTCCTTTCTTACTTTTACATACTACTACGACACCAAGTCATGTTAGAGTAGCCAAGCATGAACCACTAAATGATGTTCAAGAGCTAAGCTATGCATACCCTACCCACTAACTACCACCATAATACGTATCACCATAAACTCCTCCAGAGACTCCTGAGGAAAGCTTTTTTTCTTTTTATTGAATGTGCCGAGAACAGGTACAAAAAATGATGAGGAGAATTTAACACAAATGTACTTTGAGGAGGTGAGCACATCCATACACAAACGAGTGAGAAGATTACACCAAGATACAAACTCTCATACCAGTGTAATGGGCACCTTATAAATGTACACTAAACTTCTTATGCCTTCAGACTCAGATTGTGTTTTAAAACATCCCAAACCAATAAAATTCTACTCTACGCAAAACCAGCAAACATACCACAGTATTGCAATTACCCAAAAGCATTGTTTTCTACTGTTTATTGCTTTCATCCATCCTGTCTCATTCATATTCATGATATCATACAATTAATTTAAGGTTTACTCAAACTCGTACGTTTTGCAAAATATAAAATTGAAACTCAGCCCTACATATACGGACAATTCTAACGATAATGGAAGATTAGATGTGCTGTGAAAATGTGCAAAAGGCGAGAAGGCAGATAAAGTCTATTATATTACACTAAACGACCTTTTTACACTTTATCTGTATAATTCGGAGCCCCATCAGTCCCACGCTTATCCCACAACTCGCTCACCAGTTCAGTAAAACGGATGCAATTCATGTGGAGCCAAGTTAAATGACACTACTGTGAGCCCTTCTTCATATGCTCACTCTGACTCGAGTACATACATTCCCTAAGTTCAGTGGTGGTGTGGTGTAGCTCGAGTTCAATTCAGTGCCAAATAAATGTCCAGTTTCAGTTCGTTTCTCTTATTGCCATAACTTAAAGTAGCAGCAAGCCAGCTTAAAGCTAGCTCGGAACCTTTCCAGGCAGCGTAACCTCCTCGCTTTCCGTCCAATTCCATTTCTTTCTATTCACCGACAACAACCACTTCTTTTGATTCTAGTCGAGTTTACTTTGCATTCTTCAGCCAAGCCAAACCATGACCATTCGTATTCGTACATATAATATAACCAACACCAGGCATGCACATACAGCCAACTGAGCCAACTCGAAAACTCTCGTTAGTTGAGTGGGGCAGGCAGGGAACTTCGTTGTTTGGTTTGCCTTCCTTCCTTTCACATCGCCATAAAGGTCTCCATTGCACTGCAAACAGTAATTGAGTTTTGCTTTAGTGGAAAATGAATGTGCGGTGGAGGGTAGTATTACTGATGGCTTAAATAGGCAAAATGAGAGACATTTGGACTGGGCATTTAGCTTTGCCTATACTTCCATTCGACTCAGATCAAGTCTGTGATAGTTTGGGTTAGTTGAAGTTGAGGTTGACTGAGACAGAGTTAGTTGGAATAGAATATCAAACCTGGATTTGGCTTAAATGGTGAATTGGATCAACCCATAATGCACACATTTACCTTGTTTCTAGTCCAAGTTCCACTCATTCAGTCGGTCTACCAAAAGACATGGAAATGGTACCAGAACAGCACACGATAAAACAAATAGGAATGGATAGAGCTGTGATAAGATGGCATTGCGTTGGGAAAGAACCGACAATTACAATTAATGTCCACGTGCAATGCAGTAGGTTAAGTCCATTCCCAAACTTGTCTCCAATTTGTAATGTAATGTGTAATGTTAAATGGAAAGCTGAGAGATTGATGAATGCTGGTATTGCACATGTCTTGCCTTTTATCCGAACTCGGAGAGTAAAAAGCGAATCTTTTTGCTTACTTTATTTCCGCACTGCAAAAGACTTTGTTGGGAAGGTGGTGATGTGATATGGTATACGCATAGTTTGGACATGAATCAAGACAGCAGGTATGCAAAGGGGAGTTGTACAAGTCTGCAAAAATTTTTACAAATTGCTCAAGTCACCGGAGTAAACTTGAATACCTTATAAGTTTATAAGTAATCTTGAAACTTCAGTTTGAACCATCTCCTCTGCTCATTATCAGAAATGTCTTTAACTCTATAAACACAAAGCCGTTAGTTAGCTCTTTTTAGAGAAAGTAAAAAACTCCGAAGGAGAAATTTGATTCCCATCCTGTGCATAAAAGCTTTCGTTAACATAAAGGAGAATTGGTTTGCTTGATGCCTGCCAAGTAACTATGCAATGTTAATGCCTTAAAGCACAGCATAGCATAACATGCATAGCAGTGTGTGCAATGCAGTGCAATAAGGAGAACCAACCAAGACTCAAACTACCAAACCAACTCCATTTTACTCAGCACGGGTAATGCGCTTCCAACTAGAATATCCACCACTGGAGATGGAGATTGCTTGCCAACTTGCCATTGCATACAGAATAGCTCCGCCAGGCTAAGTGATGGGCGATGGAGGTTGCTTGCCTTGTCGACGGGGATAGAAAAGCAGATTCAACTGAAAGACTCTTTTCCGTCGAGTTTGGTTTGCCGAGTTCAGAGGATGAGATACATACCAGGCAGGAGGGTAGAAAAGTAGTCAGCCAGCAGAGCTGACTACTTCAAATAGGGCCTTCCGAAGGGTGGTATAACAGGCTTATAATAACCATCTAGCAGTAGCAACTAAAGAACAGATAGAATAGATGGTTTGGTCTGGTTTGGCATATTACATGCAACTTCTTCCACAAGTAACCAACATAACATACTTCCAGCTCAAGGATGGATAGATGGATGCAATTCACTACCAGTACATACAGCATGGCTTGCTTATAGTTTGTCTTGGTTCAAGTGTGTACGGCAAATATTGCAAGGATGAAACAGCTCAAGTTTAGATGAGATGGATAGTTCTGGTTCCGAAGATTGCATCGACTTCAACGGGATGAAAGATTTGAACAAGAGTGACGTGCCATATTATCCAAAGACAAGGAATCCTCCTCAGAAAATGTAAACTCACTCACTTGCCGTAATGTCACTTCTTCCAGACTTCACTTGGAATTCAAAGTTGTTGGAAGAAAGGGTGTATTCTAATAAGTTGGGAAGACGGTTGACATATAATCGTGGCACAGCAATAAGTAAATGCATTTATTACCGTATGCCAGCTCTAGATACCTTATAAATTCTTGCGAGTTTGACATGCTTTATAGTGTTGGTTTGGGTTTAGGTTTAGTTGTGCATGTGGTAAATATTTTCATGGTCTCTTTATTTTCAATTTAATGTGCTTTGCAATGTTCTTTAACATGCACGTACCACGTACTAATGTGAGAGTCGGAGGTTATCATTGTTTGCAATAGTTGTTGAGCCGAAGCGAGCAAAAGAAATGCTTTTCAGATTTCTCATATAATTTCCAGGAACAAATAATCCATTGGGGTGAATCCACCAAGATTGCTCTCTCTTCTCTATAGTAGGTTGGTTGGTCCTATTGAAGTCTTCTTCCCGTGACTCAACTGACTCGACTCGACTTTCTTTCTCGGAGGGAGAAGAAAGAAAGGGGAAACTACATTTTCTACTATCTATCCTTCCTTCTCTCCTCGAGTTAGAGCTAGGAGGAAAGCATAAAGCATAGACCTACCTAGGATACCTAGGCAGTGGCAGTGTTCTTTCTTTGTGGATAACTGTGGAGAAGAAAAGGCTTTTAGTTCAGTTCGTTTATTAGGTCTACTTCCTTCTATGCCAAATACACCATTCACTATGCAACTACAAAGCTTCAGTTCCGTATGCATGTGTGCAATGAGACAAATACAAATATAGAAAAGTCAGCGTCAGGCAGTACACATGCATTGAATGTAATGTAGTGTCCGTGGATAGCTAGATGGATGTAATGTGGCGCATCTTTGCTTATAGACAAGTGTAATACCACGAGTCAAAAACACGGCAAAGAATGCCATGAGCATAAACCCAACATAACTACGGCGGTAACATAACCATCACATAACAGACTGGGTGGGTATATAATATAGAAGACCTGACGGAAACCAAAAAAATCACATAAGCCAACCTTTAACAGAGGAGAGAACGAACGATATAAAAGTCTTTTGACAGAATAGGTGACATAATATTGCAGTTGCCTTTGCATCCTTTCTGCCTACTGCTTACTGACTGCCTCGCCTTGTTAAACTAAACGACACTACTCTCTTTATACTTCTTTTGTCTCCAAACTCAAAACACTTTTCACCCTGCTTCCTCCCGTCTGTAATAGATTCATCATTACATTACAGAATCAAAAGAGATTTTAGTTTCGTGCTTTATGCATAATTTACCAGCCAACCCAAGCAAACCTACATAATATCCTAACATTCATCCCGTCTGTCGAGTGTGCACGCTTCATAATAATAGAACTCATAAACGCATCAACGTATGGATGGAATAGGACATGGACACAAATGCATGCATGGAATGATCTGCTGCCCATTGTATTACAAATCTCAATATCTAAATGGACAGCAACACCCTGTTGGGTTTTGACTTATGTAATGGGTTTACTACTGTTGACCGGCTTTCAACATGATAATAAAACGAAACTAAAATATATCGACAACTTCTTTGAAAAGATAAAGAGCAAATTACAGTGTGCAACGTCTCCCGTTTTTTTAAACGAATCCAACTTCAGAAAAGATGATGACCGCAGTCAGAGTGGTTTTGGAACAAACAAAAGAATGGCAAAGAAATGTGGAGACAAGATAGAGCTTAAGCACCAGAACACTTGCTGCCTTTAAGTATATATCTGTATTTTGTGGATTTTGTACAATAGTTGACCCCATCTATACCAAGAACTTCACTGCCAACTTAATGTTTCAGTGTATCCATCCTACTGCTCTTGTTCGAGTGAAACTAATTCAAAGCACGACCATACCAACCGACACTCGGATAGAAGATGTACTTTACAAGACATGTCCTTTGTGTCCATTATCTCTCCACTCATTCCTTTCAAGGCTACATACACAACCCAAGAAAAGAAATTGTGGATTTTCCATCGTTTTACAGACGCTGGTAAGTAAGGGTAACTAATACTTAGCAGTAAAGCTCATATCCCTTGCCATAATATTTTAAGAGTCAATATCACCAAGAAAAACAAAGATTGGGTTTTTGACTTGTCTACTGGCAAAGTTAACCATCATTTCTAAAAGACTTTACAGTAACAAAGTCAAGAAATTAATTTATCTCTGCAGAATCCTGTCGCTAGCTGAGTCATACGAAAACAAGAGGTTCTAAGAGAAAAGAACAATATTCGTATGAAGGTAAACAGCATAATTTAAAAATGCCGTTTACTGATGGGATGAGTGATATGCACAAAGAGCATCTGCAGCAGTAAGTAGGAGGCACAGTCGGCTTCAAGTCAGTCGCAGTGATATATGATGCTCTATACTGGTCATAAAGATAACTCGTCTGAGTTGTTAAATAAATACTCAAAACTACAAGCACCACATCCTGTATGTAATAAGTTCCCTCTTTGTGATTGTGACTGTTATGTTCCTAGCAAGCAAGGATGTAAAGTTGCATAATAATGTTATTAAATACCAAATTCATAATTTCATCTCATACATACACTGACTGATCTATGCTTTTATTAGTTTGCAATACTAATTTGATAGTGGTTCATTCCTTATCGAACATGTTGCATAAATATAAGTGCTCAATTTTTACCAGTTAAATTTAATGCTTATAATATTTTAGATTATGCTGCATAAAAAGGGATATAAAAACCAAATTGTTCAGTTTATTTCGCAAACAATATATAGCTGACAGCTATTAGCTGACGAGTTTTATTGTGTGCAGGCCAAGTGATTAATTTCATATTTTTATTATTTGGATGATATGGATGACATCCATTGAATATATCTATAATATTGTCGTGTGGCTTCTATTTGTTTTTTCATATCGCAAAGTGTTTGTATGCTTTACCAAGCTGTTGGTTAATTTGAATGTAATGAAAATGATTATCGTGATGATTGTCTAGAAATCCTCTTGTTCAACTAAACCTCTACTTACAAGCTTGAATCCGTTAAACGTTTCAAGAAGGTTGCATATAAAAAGTATAAAGGGTTGGTTTTTATGGTGGTTGGATTGATGGATGCATGTATAGTATGTGATACCAGGTACCTCTAATGATACCTTTGGCATTGGCAACTAGAAAATGATTGTGTTATTAGCTAGACGTTAATGTAAAACAAATACTGCTTTTAATACGAAGGAATACATTACCATTACCATGCAATACAATGAATTCGCAAATAAAAAGTGTATATAGGCTCTTTTCCACTCTCACAAAATAAGTGGCAGGATGATATAGGATGCTAAATACAAAGTGACTACATATATGTATGACCGTTGCTACTAAGTAAGTACATACCTCCCAATCCATGTTATAGGAAACAACAACTACTACATTCTTTACTGTTAATTTTAATTACACCTTTTTCCAAATGAGTTGAAGAAAATTAGCTGAGAACTTTTATGATAAAGATTTCTTTGTGATAACTTGGTTATTAACGACCAATAACTAATTGTTAAGCAGACACCATAGTACATGTTGAATTATACATACGTGCAGTTAAAAAATGCAATTTGTGTGTAATTACTTTTTAAGAAGTGAAAGATCAATTGAGTCTGCATTTATGTGGAAATGTACCCCTTGTCGTGGAAATTCAATCATATAAACCTATTTATTTATGATTAAACTTTAACAATCATGTCGCATACAAAATATGAGATTGAATTTGAGAATATCGTGCAAATGAAGCATTTTCATGACTTCGCTTCACATCAGTATGCGAAAATATGTGGCATTTAATCAACCCAAAGTCACAATGTCGATTAAACGTAAACATCCAAATGCCACATACTCTGCCAACATTTTCCGAACTAATAATAAAATATCCTCCTTGTTATTCTGTTTGTTGCTGTAAATGATATGATATTAATTAAATACGCTTAGGTACAACTATGCATAAAACATAATTGGTTCTATTTACATGTCGTCGCCCATAATCACAAAGCTACTGCACTTCATGACATGTAAGCAATCAATTGTTTGCTAACCTAACTCTTGTTATCGTTCATTATTTATTTGTTGAATGATTTTAATATGTAGCGAACATAGCCACACTACTACAGCCACATAGCTCTGATTCTGGCATTTCAACAAACTCGGGTCATAGCTCTTTTATCCTTTTAACCACCATTTATATAGTTTGTTAACAAAATACCTAACCTATATATCTCACTATGCTCTCTTCATTCTCTGATTAAGTAATTGTGCAAGCCTCGACGACTTGTCAACATAAAAAATTCTCACGAGCTGTTCAATAAGTGATTGAGTGCATTTGGTCAAGTGTGTAAATTGGCTGTTGATTAATTTATATGGGATAAAAAGTGATTAGCAATTAGAAGAGAGATGAATGACAATAATTTAAGAATCCATTTCATTTTGATCCGAAAGCTATACCCATGCAGGCAGGATGGTTTTACACCCATTCACTTCTGAGAATGATTAATAATAGCAGCTTGTGCGGCAGAAATAAATGAAGTAAGCTGTCTTTCTTCCCTTCTTCTTCTTTTATACATAAGTGCTTACTTATAGGCAGCTTATGTTTTAACACGGCATCCACATCCAAACTCAACTCCAAGTCTTCAACAGAGATTGGATTGGACCCGAAAGATTTACCAACTAAACTCACAAGCAGCAAGTCTTTTCCTTTGCTCTGCTTCTTCGTTTTACTTCTTTCTTATAAAGAAGGCGAACATATCTATTCTATCTGGCATTAGTAGGCATTGCATTGCACAGAATAGAATGCTTTTCCTTCCATCCGTTTTTACAGCAAAGAAAGGAGCGTAGAAAAGTTGGTTAAAACTGAAACCAGTATCTAAACCTGGGAGGGTGCATTTTATTATACGCCACTTTAGTGCTTGAGCAACTCGTTGAACAGAGTTAAAGGGGAATAAGGCAGGGAAGCCAGTCCACAAAATATTGCTGAAGGCAGAGGCTGGCTCTTTTCCCCTCTCCATCCATCCTACTATCGTTCTCTTATTATTATACAAGCCACCAAAGTTTCCATTTCACCATCTCTTCCCTTAATATTCCCTTTATCAAACGCAAACTTTATCAACACTACTGGACTGTACTCTACTGGACTATGCACAGTACCTTTTGCAACAATTAGCACTGAAAGCGGATATGAAAGAGAAAGCATAAACTATTTCGTACAAATTTTACAGGCATTTTACTACAAGAGTGAGATAAAATAATTTAACAAAGTACCCTGCATAGTAGGCAAAGTTACCCATTTTACCTAGACACACATATTCAGTTCAGTTCAGTGTAGTCTGAGTTGAGCAGAGTTGGAAAGTAAGCACTAGCATCTTCTCTACTACACAATATTATTAACCACCAGAGCTTTTGCTGTATATATGTACAAGAGAACAACATATAAAGCAAAGCCTTTATACAATACGCTGTGGATTTGATAGGTTGGACTGTTAAAGAGTTGGTTGTACGAGTTGGATACAAGTAGTGTGGGTTAGGTTTTGGTTGTCTGATATACAAAGTGGGGTTAAGACAATATAGATGATTGATTAAATGATGTGTCTCTTATAATGACCAGTTACATTAGTTAAAAAGTGAGACACACCACACTGATTGCGACAGACAGTTCAAAGGTGGAATTAGAATGAGTGAGTGAGTGAATGAAGGAGTATAAGGTGTCAATGAATTGTCTACCAACGCGTTATTATTACAAACTATTTGCAAGTACAAATTCACAAATACATTCAAAACACGGAAAAAGGAAAGCAATCAAATTGTTTTATTTGTCATGTGGTAAAAAAGAGTGGACGTAATACAAATATTTAATTACTACTATACTGCACGCTGTTTTCACTCTTGGCATTGTGCGGTGCAGAAGTCGGAGGTTATCTTGTGCCACATTATTGCATGCAGAGAGATCGAAGAATGCCTTTTTAATTAGGAGTGGCCTGAATGTGACAGTGTTTGTTGGATTATTGGATTTGATTGACCACGGGATTGCATTGGATAACTAATTACTGATAACCAAGATCTGGATCATTCAGTGAGGACGAAATTATCAAAAGTGGTGATTACAGATATTTATTGGATGTTGACCTTGTCCACGTGGTCTAATGCTTCTCAGAAAATTTGAAATTAATCCAATTGAAAAATAAGCCATTTGGAAATTGAAAGATTCAGCAGCGTGTGTGATAAAGTGTTTTGAGTTTGCTCATTTGTTTGAGTTGAGCAAACCAACAAAGTGCGAATATCAATTATAAATTCTGTAACTGGATCGAGCACGATGCATTTCAATACAAAAAGTGACCAAGCGGATGCATCATTTTAATTAAGAATTAAACGGATCCAAAGTTTTAATGGTGAGTTTTATAAAGTTTAACTACGACTTGGCTTTTGACGGTTGAAATTACATCCTTCATACGATATGTTGTTACCTACTATTTGTACAAGTTTATTAAATACATTTGGTAGTTGATGTATGTATGGTTAGTTTGACACATGATATGCCAATCACTTTTGTTCATGACATCTAATAAATTGCATGAATGACATGACTTGATGTTGGAATTGGAATAGGCCAAAATCAACGATGAAGTATGCGCATTGGGTTGTAATTTGTGCAGGAATTCAGTGCATGTTGGTTGTGGAAAATCTGTTAGGTTGCAATTTTTTTGGGTACGTTTTATTGCGATTAAGGTATTGCTGCTGTGACATTAAAACGTATAGTATATGACATGTGGAATTGTAGTGTCCGTCTGCATTGGTTCGTATATGGTCGCCAATAAAATGAAACTGTGGTAGCAATAACGCACAAATTCGATTTATTCAAGTATTAGCATTTTGTATTGGTTCAACGGTCAGAGGATCATTTTTTGAAAAACTTATAACCTATAGCTTTGGAGAAAGAAATGCCCATTCTCCTTCCGGGTTAACTTTGAATTGGCTTTCACGACTCGTCAAGTTCTGTGAATCAAAAGCTGCGACATTCCATTTCCACTTTCGGCAATGGCTTAGACTGGGTATTGAGAACGGTGACAGAATCATAATTTTTAAGTCGTCTTTTGTAATGCAGGATTCAGCTAGTCCGAACACTTGTCTCGAATCAATCAGTTATTCTAAAGAACTTGTTGAGCAGATGACTATCTCTGGTAATCAATGTCAATGTCAGCATGGTGTAGGAATACAATTGTGAGTTTTGATGTTGATGGAAACAACAGACAGGACAGGACCAACAATTGGGCACACATGGTGCAGACCAGAGATATTTCAACTTTTCCGAAATGCTTAATTTGGATTCGCTTTCACGCCTCATTAACCACGTTTTAGATAAATAAGGATTGGCAGGCAATTAGGATAATTTTGTATTATAACAAAATTCTCAATGCAATCATTTGTTAATACCTTTTATAGTTGTTTACGCTATACGTAAATTAATATTTTCTTATCGGTATTCACGGCAAAAGGATTTTAATTAAAATTACAATCGAAATTCAAAATTTTAAGACTCTACACACAACACAGCAGAGAACACCAATATTATTATAACTAATAGCGTGGTGTAGTAATTCCCAAGTAAGGTTTAATGGATTCATCTTTTATCTTCATTTAATTGAAACGTAGAAAAACATTTTTTTAAATTATTGACTGCCTTAAAACGAAATGTATTCCAAGAAGTTTAATCCAAATTGACAAATAGGTGCAAGTGTCGTTAATGTAAACGAAACTCGCCTTGATTGGCAAGCTCATTTTTATCTTGATATATCTGGTATCTGAATTGGTCATCATTTATTTCACGAATGACAGCAGCAGACCTGTCTTGCAAACTATTACTTGGGACTTGCACAAAAACTTCACATCCAATTTTATATACAGTCACCTAAAATAATTTATTAAGTGATCATGACGAAGTATAAAAAAATAGTCTGATATGATATGAATGACTCGACTTGTTAACTTCTATTTGATGAAGATACGAGTGGAAATTTTTTTTTACAATTTACATATGTGCATTGTTTCCTTCATGTTAAATTCTTTTAATTGGATTTCAATGGGTGAGTATTGTGTGAATACCTCATAGAGCAAAACAACGCCGACACAAAAGTAATTGCCAGAGGTGGAAATTTCTTATAGGGAGGATAGTAATAATAATGATGTAGTGTTCTTGAGTGAAAATTGATGACAACTATTACACGCATATCACATTACAATCAATCAAGCAGACGTAGACATAAACAGCATTAATGGAAAGAGCGAAGAGCTGCCATAAAAATGATGGCAAATGCAATAAATAGTCGCCCAATTCTCCCGTCGTGTCCACATTTACATTTCATCTTCATCCAATCATCAACCAAACCAATCCAATATCCAAGCCAAGTTGAGTGGCAACTGGCAAGAAAGTAAACCGACAATGGAATAAAATCAAAGTTGCAAGTCTTCTTCAATCTCATTTGCGCTCTTGTCCACGCCAAATCCAGTCGAAGAAAACGAATCAAAAAAATCTGGTCGGTTGAGTAGAACAGGATCATGTCTTGTGAGATTGAAGAAGACTGGATGCAAATATTGCTTTGCTTAATAGTGGAATGCCTGCCTTGCCACTGCCTCGCCTTCTTAAGTTCAGTTCAGAGACACAAAGTCCTGTATTTGTGGAGGATCTTAATCTCTCAACTTGCCTTGGTTTGGTAAGAATATAAGGATTCAATCTAATGTAAAGAGAAAGACTTTGGTACATGCGTAGAATGCGACGGATCCCCCATGCAATATTTTATGCTGTGGTTCTGCTGGGATATCTTTGCAAGATTTTGAAGCTGAGTCCGTTCATGAGGATGTTCTTCAACCTCAGATCAAAACCTGCCTGCTTGAGTTTTTTTGCTGCTTCGTTTCACATAAGCATCCTTTTGTTTGGAAGAAGAACCTGGAGGAACTGGTAAACTTTAAGGCAATTTCATGGCTGGAAAATTGGCACCTTATTCGTTCCATTCTAACATTGTTTTGCGCAACTGAGAAAAGTCAAATTGAAAAAATGACGATAGGGAAACAATTTGTCAAACAATACTCCGTATACGGATCTACGAATGCTTGCATGATGATGTGGAAATTCAACGGGTGGTAAATGGTGAGTCTACGGAGTACAAAATGTTGTTGCGGGATTGAGAACAGCGTAACAGGGGAGTCATTGATGATGATGGCATAAATCATTAAAAGAATTAACCCATTTTAGCCTTACATTGAAAAGTAATGTGAAAATAGTATAAGTATAACTGAGTCACATCACTTGTCTGGCTTTTGAGTTCAGATGCTAATGCGCTGTTATCGGAGTTTGCATAGTTTAGTTAGGCTCTTACAAATAATGCCATCGCCACCATACAGCTCAAGTGGTTCATAATCCAGGCTATTTTAAGGCAGATTAAAAGTAAACCGATAGGTTGTGACTTTTTCTCTACTTTTATAGAATGGATGAACGTCTGCACTTCACTGATGTTAACGACTGTTATAAAGAATGGGAAATTTGTCCGTAGCAAAGGCATTCACAAGTCTATACCAAAAGAGCTTATTTTCCTGTCCTTGCAATTATCCCATTCGAATATCATATCATGGCGTAATACGGTATTCATGAATGGCTCGTATATTTCAGGCTGGAAATGCACACCAGGAGATCAACCAATAATACCACAGCAGAACGGACCCCACTGACGACGAAAGGAATCCATCGATAACTGGACACTTTCCAAAGTGTTTGGTGTTTTTTGTGTTTTTGTGTCCTACTTACAATCACTCCCGCAGAGCATAGGAGACGAGGAAGTGCAAAGTTTTCATCACGGGGGTGTGCCACGGTGGAACGACCATGTGAATGGGACGTGCAAATGAATGACGTCGGTGGATCTGGCGGCACAGGCCTAAGGTAATAAATGACACAGATCATCCATAAGTGCACGAGTTTTAGTTTTATACGATAATTGATATTGATTGATACTGAATGCAACACGCTGTAAAATTTAAATGTGTAAAAATGATTCTCCAAGGAGTACAATTTTGTCGTTCTTGGTCGTTCATAATGTGGTACTCTCTACATTTTTCTGTAGTTGTTTGACATGAATATTTTGTTTGTGTAGGGCCGGCAAGACGAGCCGCACCTCAGATGCCAACTTTGAATATGATGATAGCGAATGGGACGTAGGGATCGGGAATCTAATTATTGATTTGGATAAAGGTTAGTTCCAAGAACAAATGAGTTTCAACACATTGGTTTAATTT